>VCKV01000096.1:0-36878 GCA_005876975.1 Drosophila orena | reverse complement strand
AAATTACTTACTGTCGAAACACATAGTTATTCCCGCTTTAAATATTTGTTCAGGAAACGTTTTTTTTTTTTTTAGCCCTCTAATTCCCAACTAGTTCTAGTGAAGACTGTAAGGCATGTCTTCTAATTTAGAGTCACAAAATGTTTCAAGTAATCTGTCTTTCCGGTCGAGCAGTAAGTGTGGTGTATGTTGCAGTGTATGCAGTAGTGTATGTGTTCTTAAGTGTAATTACTTGGAAGATCAAATTGGCATCACTATTCAAGAAATAATTATGCAAATGTTATTTACACAAGTGTTTAAAATGTTTTGTACCCAATATTTATTTTATACATAAAACGTATTTAAAATTAAGTATAAAATTTTTGTTAAGAAATTAATTACCCTGAAGGAGATACATATTTGTGTAGGCTTATTCGTATACAAAGTGCTACTAGATTAATGTCGCGCTGTAAGTAATTAAATTACTACTCATTAAAATTACTACTAAATTAAATTACTTACTGTCGAAACACATAGTTATTCTCGCTTTAAATATTTGTTCAGGAAATGTTTTTCTTTTTTTTTTGTAGCCCTATAATTCCCAACTAGTTCTAGTGAAGACTGTAAGGCATGTCTTCTAATTTAGAGTCACAAAATGTTTCAAGTAATCTGTCTTTCCGGTCGAGCAGTAAGTGTGGTGTATCTTGCAGTGTATGCAGTAGTATAGGTGCTAGGGTAAGTAGTAGTGTATGTGTTCTTAAGTGTAATTACTTGGAAGATCAAATTGGCATCACTATTGAAGAAATAATTATGCAAATGTTATTTACACAAGTGTTTAAAATGTTTTGTACCCACTATTTATTTTAAAATATTTTATACATAAAACGTATTTAAAATGAAGTATACAATTTTTGTTAAGAAATTAATTACCCTGAAGGAGATACATATTTTTGTAGGCTTATTCGTATACAAAGTGCTACTAGATTAATCTCGCGCTGTAAATAATTAAATCACTACTCATTAAAATACTACTAAGTTAAATTACTTACTGTCGAAACACATAGTTATTCCCGCTTTAAATATTTGTTCAGGAAACGTTTTTTTTTTTGTAGCTCTATAATTCCCAACTAGTTCTAGTGAAGACTGGAAGGCATATCTTCTAATTTAGAGTCACAAAATGTTTCAAGTAATGTGTCTTTCCGGTTGAGCAGTAAGTGTGGTGTATCTTGCAGTGTATGCAGTAGTATATGTGCTAGGGTAAGTAGTAGTGTATGTGTTCTTAAGTGTAATTACTTGGAAGATCAAATTGGCATCACTATTTAAGAAATAATTATGCAAATGTTATTTACACAAGTCTTTAAAATGTTTTGTACCCAATATTTATTTTACACATAAAACGTATTTAAAATTAAGTATAAAATTTTTGTTAAGAAATTATTTACCCTGAAGGTGATACATATTTTTGTAGGCTTATTCGTATACAAAGTGCTACTAGATTAATCTCGCGCTGTAAGTAATTAAATTACTACTCATTAAAATTACTACTAAATTAAATTACTTACTGTCGAAACACATAGTTATTCCCGCTTTAAATATTTGTTCAGGAAACGTTTTTTTTTTTTTAGCCCTATAATTCCCAACTAGTTCTAGTGAAGACACTAAGGCATGTCTTCTAATTTAGAGTCACAAAATGTTTTAAGTAATCTGTCTTTCCGGTCGAGCAGTAAGTGTGGTGTATGTTGCAGTGTATGCAGTAGTGTATGTGTTCTTAAGTGTAATTACATGGAAGATCAAATTGGCATCACTATTGAAGAAATAATTATGCAAATGTTATTTACACAAGTGTTTAAAATTTTTTGTACCCAATATTTATTTGATACATAAAACGTATTTAAAATTAAGTATACAATTTTTGTTAAGAAATTAATTACCCTGAAGGAGATACATATTTTTGTAGGCTTATTCGTATACAAAGTGCTACTAGATTAATGTCGCGCTGTAAGTAATTAAATTACTACTCATTAAAATTACTACTAAATTAAATTACTTACTGTCGAAACACATAGTTATTCCCGCTTTAAATATTTGTTCAGGAAACGTTTTTTTTTTTTTTTTAGCCCTATAATTCCCAACTAGTTCTAGTGAAGACTGTAATGCATGTCTTCTAATTTAGAGTCATAATGTTTCAAGTAATCTGTCTTTCCCGTCGAGCAGTAAGTGTGGTGTATGTTGCAAGTATGCAGTAGTATATGTGCTAGGGTAAGTAGTAGTGTATATGTTCTTAAGTGTAATTACTTGGAAGATCAAATTGGCATCACTATTGAAGAAATAATTATGCAAATGTTATTTACACAAGTGTTTAAAATTTTTTGTACCCAATATTTATTTGATACATAAAACGTATTTAAAATTAAGTATACAATTTTTGTTAAGAAATTAATTACCCTGAAGGAGATACATATTTTTGTAGGCTTATTCGTATACAAAGTGCTACTAGATTAATGTCGCGCTGTAAGTAATTAAATTACTACTCATTAAAATTACTACTAAATTAAATTACTTACTGTCGAAACACATAGTTATTCTCGCTTTAAATATTTGTTCAGGAAATGTTTTTCTTTTTTTTTTGTAGCCCTATAATTCCCAACTAGTTCTAGTGAAGACTGTAAGGCATGTCTTCTAATTTAGAGTCACAAAATGTTTCAAGTAATCTGTCTTTCCGGTCGAGCAGTAAGTGTGGTGTATCTTGCAGTGTATGCAGTAGTATATGTGCTAGGGTAAGTAGTAGTGTATGTGTTCTTAAGTGTAATTACTTGGAAGATCAAATTGGCATCACTATTGAAGAAATAATTATGCAAATGTTATTTACACAAGTGCTTTAAAATGTTTTGTACCCAATATTTATTTTACACATAAAACGTATTTAAAATTAAGTATACAATTTTTGTTAAGAAATTAATTACCCTGAAGGAGATACATATTTTTGTAGGCTTATTCGTATACAAAGTGCTACTAGATTAATGTCGCGCTGTAAGTAATTAAATTACTACTCATTAAAATTACTACTAAATTAAATTACTTACTGTCGAAACACATAGTTATTCCCGCTTTAAATATTTGTTCAGGAAACGTTTTTTTTTTTTTGTAGCCCTATAATTCCCAACTAGTTCTAGTGAAGACTGTAAGGCATGTCTTCTAATTTAGAGTCACAAAATGTTTCAAGTAATCTGTCTTTCCGGTCGAGCAGTAAGTGTGGTGTATGTTGCAGTGTATGCAGTAGTATATGTGCTAGGGTAAGTAGTAGTGTATGTGTTCTTAAGTGTAATTACTTGGAAGATCAAATTGGCATCACTATTGAAGAAATAATTATGCAAATGTTATTTACACAAGTGTTTAAAATGTTTTGTACCCAATATTTATTTTATACATAAAACGTATTTAAAATTAAGTATACAATTTTTGTTAAGAAATTAATTACCCTGAAGGAGATACATATTTTTGTAGGCTTATTCGTATACAAAGTGCTACTAGATTAAAGTCGCGCTGTAAGTAATTAAATTAATACTCATTAAAATTACTACTAAATTAAATTACTTACTGTCGAAACACATAGTTATTCCCGCTTTAAATATTTGTTCAGGAAACGTTTTTTTTTTTTAGCCCTATAATTCCCAACTAGTTCTAGTGAAGACACTAAGGCATGTCTTCTAATTTAGAGTCACAAAATGTTTTAAGTAATCTGTCTTTCCGGTCGAGCAGTAAGTGTGGTGTATGTTGCAGTGTATGCAGTAGTGTATGTGTTCTTAAGTGTAATTACATGGAAGATCAAATTGGCATCACTATTGAAGAAATAATTATGCAAATGTTATTTACACAAGTGTTTAAAATTTTTTGTACCCAATATTTATTTGATACATAAAACGTATTTAAAATTAAGTATACAATTTTTGTTAAGAAATTAATTACCCTGAAGGAGATACATATTTTTGTAGGCTTATTCGTATACAAAGTGCTACTAGATTAATGTCGCGCTGTAAGTAATTAAATTACTACTCATTAAAATTACTACTAAATTAAATTACTTACTGTCGAAACACATAGTTATTCCCGCTTTAAATATTTGTTCAGGAAACGTTTTTTTTTTTTTTTAGCCCTATAATTCCCAACTAGTTCTAGTGAAGACTGTAATGCATGTCTTCTAATTTAGAGTCATAAATGTTTCAAGTAATCTGTCTTTCCCGGTCGAGCAGTAAGTGTGGTGTATGTTGCAAGTATGCAGTAGTATATGTGCTAGGGTAAGTAGTAGTGTATATGTTCTTAAGTGCTAATTACTTGGAAGATCAAATTGGCATCACTATTGAAGAAATAATTATGCAAATGTTATTTACACAAGTGTTTAAAATTTTTTGTACCCAATATTTATTTGATACATAAAACGTATTTAAAATTAAGTATACAATTTTTGTTAAGAAATTAATTACCCTGAAGGAGATACATATTTTTGTAGGCTTATTCGTATACAAAGTGCTACTAGATTAATGTCGCGCTGTAAGTAATTAAATTACTACTCATTAAAATTACTACTAAATTAAATTACTTACTGTCGAAACACATAGTTATTCTCGCTTTAAATATTTGTTCAGGAAATGTTTTTTTTTTTTTTTGTAGCCCTATAATTCCCAACTAGTTCTAGTGAAGACTGTAAGGCATGTCTTCTAATTTAGAGTCACAAAATGTTTCAAGTAATCTGTCTTTCCGGTCGAGCAGTAAGTGTGGTGTATCTTGCAGTGTATGCAGTAGTATATGTGCTAGGGTAAGTAGTAGTGTATGTGTTCTTAAGTGTAATTACTTGGAATATCAAATTGGCATCACTATTGAAGAAATAATTATGCAAATGTTATTTACACAAGTGCTTAAAATGTTTTGTACCCAATATTTATTTTACACATAAAACGTATTTAAAATTAAGTATACAATTTTTGTTAAGAAATTAATTACCCTGAAGGAGATACATATTTTTGTAGGCTTATTCGTATACAAAGTGCTACTAGATTAAAGTCGCGCTGTAAGTAATTAAATTAATACTCATTAAAATTACTACTAAATTAAATTACTTACTGTCGAAACACATAGTTATTTCCGCCTTAAATTTTTGTTCAGGAAATGTTTTTTTTTTTTTTGTAGCCCTATAATTCCCAACTAGTTCTAGTGAAGACTGTAAGGCATGTCTTCTAATTTAGAGTCACAAAATGTTTCAAGTAATCTGTCTTTCCGGTCGAGCAGTAAGTGTGGTGTATGTTGCAGTGTATGCAGTAGTATATGTGCTAGGGTAAGTAGTAGTGTATGTGTTCTTAAGTGTAATTACTTGGAAGATCAAATTGGCATCACTATTGAAGAAATAATTATGCAAATGTTATTTACACAAGTGTTTAAAATGTTTTGTACCCAATATTTATTTTACACATAAACGTATTTAAAATTAAGTATAAAATTTTTGTTAAGAAATTATTTACCCTGAAGGTGATACATATTTTTGTAGGCTTATTCGTATACAAAGTGCTACTAGATTAATCTCGCGCTGTAAGTAATTAAATTACTACTCATTAAAATTACTACTAAATTAAATTACTTACTGTCGAAACACATAGTTATTCCCGCTTTAAATATTTGTTCAGGAAACGTTTTTTTTTTTTAGCCCTATAATTCCCAACTAGTTCTAGTGAAGACACTAAGGCATGTCTTCTAATTTAGAGTCACAAAATGTTTTAAGTAATCTGTCTTTCCGGTCGAGCAGTAAGTGTGGTGTATGTTGCAGTGTATGCAGTAGTGTATGTGTTCTTAAGTGTAATTACATGGAAGATCAAATTGGCATCACTATTGAAGAAATAATTATGCAAATGTTATTTACACAAGTGTTTAAAATTTTTTGTACCCAATATTTATTTGATACATAAAACGTATTTAAAATTAAGTATACAATTTTTGTTAAGAAATTAATTACCCTGAAGGAGATACATATTTTTGTAGGCTTATTCGTATACAAAGTGCTACTAGATTAATGTCGCGCTGTAAGTAATTAAATTACTACTCATTAAAATTACTACTAAATTAAATTACTTACTGTCGAAACACATAGTTATTCCCGCTTTAAATATTTGTTCAGGAAACGTTTTTTTTTTTTTTTTAGCCCTATAATTCCCAACTAGTTCTAGTGAAGACTGTAATGCATGTCTTCTAATTTAGAGTCATAATGTTTCAAGTAATCTGTCTTTCCCGTCGAGCAGTAGGTGTGGTGTATGTTGCAAAGTATGCAGTAGTATATGTGCTAGGGTAAGTAGTAGTGTATATGTTCTTAAGTGTAATTACTTGGAAGATCAAATTGGCATCACTATTGAAGAAATAATTATGCAAATGTTATTTACACAAGTGTTTAAAATGTTTTGTACCCACTATTTATTTTAAAATATTTTATACATAAAACGTATTTAAAATGAAGTATACAATTTTTGTTAAGAAATTAATTACCCTGAAGGAGATACATATTTTTGTAGGCTTATTCGTATACAAAGTGCTACTATATTAATGTCGCACTTTAAGTAATTAAATTACTACTCATTAAAATTACTACTAAATTAAATTACTTACTGTCGAAACACATAGTTATTCACGCTTTAAATATTTGTTCAGGAAACGTTTTTTTTTTTGTAGCCCTATAATTCCCAACTATTTCTAGTGAAGACTGTAAGGCATGTTTTCTAATTTAGAGTCACAAAATGTTTCAAGTAATCTGTGTTTCCGGTCGAGCAGTAAGTGTGGCGTATGTTGCAGTGTATGCAGTAGTATATCTACTAGGTTTCTTAAGTGGAATTACTTGGAAGATCAAATTGGCATCACTATTGAACAAATAATTATGAAAATGTTATTTACACACAAGTGTTTAAAATGTTTTCTACCCAATATTTATTTTAAAATATTTTATACATAAAACGTATTTAAAATTAAGTATAAAATTCTTGTTAAGAAATTAATTACCCTGAAGGAGATACATATTTTTTTTTAGGTTTATTCATATACAAAGTGCTACTAGATTAATCTCGCGCTGTAAGTAATTAAATTACTACTCATTAAAATTACTACTAAATTAAATTACTTACTGTCGAAACACATAGTTATTCCCGCTTTAAATATTTGTTCAGGAAATGTTTTTTTTTTTTGTAGCCCTATAATTCCCAACTATTTCTAGTGAAGACTGTAAGGCATGTCTTCTAATTTAGAGTCACAAAATGTTTCAAGTAATCTGTCTTTCCGGTCGAGCAGTAAGTGTGGTGTATGTTGCAGTGTATGCAGTAGTATATGTGCTAGGGTAAGTAGTAGTGTATGTGTTCTTAAGTGTAATTACTTGGAAGATCAAATTGGCATCACTATTGAAGAAATAATTATGCAAATGTTATTTACACAAGTGTTTAAAATGTTTTGTACCCAATATTTATTTTATACATAAAACGTATTTAACATTAAGTATAAAATTTTTGTTAAGAAATTAATTACCCTGAAGGAGATACATATTTTTGTAGGCTTATTCGTATACAAAGTGCTACTAGATTAATATCGCGCTGTAAGTAATTAAATTACTACTCATTAAAATTATTAATAAATTTAATTACTTACTGTCGAAACACATAGTTATTCCCGCTTTAAATATTTGTTCAGGAAACGTTTTTTTTTTTTTTAGCCCTCTAATTCCCAACTAGTTCTAGTGAAGACTGTAAGGCATGTCTTCTAATTTAGAGTCACAAAATGTTTCAAGTAATCTGTCTTTCCGGTCGAGCAGTAAGTGTGGTGTATGTTGCAGTGTATGCAGTAGTGTATGTGTTCTTAAGTGTAATTACTTGGAAGATCAAATTGGCATCACTATTCAAGAAATAATTATGCAAATGTTATTTACACAAGTGTTTAAAATGTTTTGTACCCAATATTTATTTTATACATAAAACGTATTTAAAATTAAGTATAAAATTTTTGTTAAGAAATTAATTACCCTGAAGGAGATACATATTTGTGTAGGCTTATTCGTATACAAAGTGCTACTAGATTAATGTCGCGCTGTAAGTAATTAAATTACTACTCATTAAAATTACTACTAAATTAAATTACTTACTGTCGAAACACATAGTTATTCTCGCTTTAAATATTTGTTCAGGAAATGTTTTTCTTTTTTTTTTGTAGCCCTATAATTCCCAACTAGTTCTAGTGAAGACTGTAAGGCATGTCTTCTAATTTAGAGTCACAAAATGTTTCAAGTAATCTGTCTTTCCGGTCGAGCAGTAAGTGTGGTGTATCTTGCAGTGTATGCAGTAGTATAGGTGCTAGGGTAAGTAGTAGTGTATGTGTTCTTAAGTGTAATTACTTGGAAGATCAAATTGGCATCACTATTGAAGAAATAATTATGCAAATGTTATTTACACAAGTGTTTAAAATGTTTTGTACCCACTATTTATTTTAAAATATTTTATACATAAAACGTATTTAAAATGAAGTATACAATTTTTGTTAAGAAATTAATTACCCTGAAGGAGATACATATTTTTGTAGGCTTATTCGTATACAAAGTGCTACTAGATTAATGTCGCGCTGTAAGTAATTAAATTACTACTCATTAAAATTACTACTAAATTAAATTACTTACTGTCGAAACACATAGTTATTCTCGCTTTAAATATTTGTTCAGGAAATGTTTTTCTTTTTTTTTTGTAGCCCTATAATTCCCAACTAGTTCTAGTGAAGACTGTAAGGCATGTCTTCTAATTTAGAGTCACAAAATGTTTCAAGTAATCTGTCTTTCCGGTCGAGCAGTAAGTGTGGTGTATCTTGCAGTGTATGCAGTAGTATAGGTGCTAGGGTAAGTAGTAGTGTATGTGTTCTTAAGTGTAATTACTTGGAAGATCAAATTGGCATCACTATTGAAGAAATAATTATGCAAATGTTATTTACACAAGTGTTTAAAATGTTTTGTACCCACTATTTATTTTAAAATATTTTATACATAAAACGTATTTAAAATGAAGTATACAATTTTTGTTAAGAAATTAATTACCCTGAAGGAGATACATATTTTTGTAGGCTTATTCGTATACAAAGTGCTACTAGATTAATCTCGCGCTGTAAATAATTAAATCACTACTCATTAAAAACTACTAAGTTAAATTACTTACTGTCGAAACACATAGTTATTCCCGCTTTAAATATTTGTTCAGGAAACGTTTTTTTTTTTTTGTAGCTCTATAATTCCCAACTAGTTCTAGTGAAGACTGGAAGGCATATCTTCTAATTTAGAGTCACAAAATGTTTCAAGTAATGTGTCTTTCCGGTTGAGCAGTAAGTGTGGTGTATCTTGCAGTGTATGCAGTAGTATATGTGCTAGGGTAAGTAGTAGTGTATGTGTTCTTAAGTGTAATTACTTGGAAGATCAAATTGGCATCACTATTTAAGAAATAATTATGCAAATGTTATTTACACAAGTGTTTAAAATTTTTTGTACCCAATATTTATTTTACACATAAAACGTATTTAAAATTAAGTATAAAATTTTTGTTAAGAAATTATTTACCCTGAAGGTGATACATATTTTTGTAGGCTTATTCGTATACAAAGTGCTACTAGATTAATCTCGCGCTGTAAGTAATTAAATTACTACTCATTAAAATTACTACTAAATTAAATTACTTACTGTCGAAACACATAGTTATTCCCGCTTTAAATATTTGTTCAGGAAACGTTTTTTTTTTTTTTTAGCCCTATAATTCCCAACTAGTTCTAGTGAAGACTGTAATGCATGTCTTCTAATTTAGAGTCATAATGTTTCAAGTAATCTGTCTTTCCCGTCGAGCAGTAAGTGTGGTGTATGTTGCAAAGTATGCAGTAGTATATGTGCTAGGGTAAGTAGTAGTGTATATGTTCTTAAGTGTAATTACTTGGAAGATCAAATTGGCATCACTATTGAAGAAATAATTATGCAAATGTTATTTACACAAGTGTTTAAAATTTTTTGTACCCAATATTTATTTGATACATAAAACGTATTTAAAATTAAGTATACAATTTTTGTTAAGAAATTAATTACCCTGAAGGAGATACATATTTTTGTAGGCTTATTCGTATACAAAGTGCTACTAGATTAATGTCGCGCTGTAAGTAATTAAATTACTACTCATTAAAATTACTACTAAATTAAATTACTTACTGTCGAAACACATAGTTATTCTCGCTTTAAATATTTGTTCAGGAAATGTTTTTCTTTTTTTTTTGTAGCCCTATAATTCCCAACTAGTTCTAGTGAAGACTGTAAGGCATGTCTTCTAATTTAGAGTCACAAAATGTTTCAAGTAATCTGTCTTTCCGGTCGAGCAGTAAGTGTGGTGTATCTTGCAGTGTATGCAGTAGTATATGTGCTAGGGTAAGTAGTAGTGTATGTGTTCTTAAGTGTAATTACTTGGAAGATCAAATTGGCATCACTATTGAAGAAATAATTATGCAAATGTTATTTACACAAGTGCTTAAAATGTTTTGTACCCAATATTTATTTTACACATAAAACGTATTTAAAATTAAGTATAAAATTTTTGTTAAGAAATTATTTACCCTGAAGGTGATACATATTTTTGTAGGCTTATTCGTATACAAAGTGCTACTAGATTAATCTCGCGCTGTAAGTAATTAAATTACTACTCATTAAAATTGCAGTGTATGCAGTAGTGTATGTGTTCTTAAGTGTAATTACATGGAAGATCAAATTGGCATCACTATTGAAGAAATAATTATGCAAATGTTATTTACACAAGTGTTTAAAATTTTTTGTACCCAATATTTATTTGATACATAAAACGTATTTAAAATTAAGTATACAATTTTTGTTAAGAAATTAATTACCCTGAAGGAGATACATATTTTTGTAGGCTTATTCGTATACAAAGTGCTACTATATTAATGTCGCACTGTAAGTAATTAAATTACTACTCATTAAAATTACTACTAAATTAAATTACTTACTGTCGAAATACATAGTTATTCCCGTTTTAAATATTTGTTCAGGAAACGTTTTTTTTTGTTTTTTGTAGGCCTATAATTCCCAACTAGTTCTAGTGAACACTGGAAGGCATATCTTCTAATTTAGAGTCACAAAATGTTTCAAGTAATCTGTCTTTCCGGTTGAGCAGTAAGTGTGGTGTATGTTGCTGTGTATGCAGTAGTATATGTGCTAGGGTAAGTAGTAGTGTATGTGTTCTTAAGTGTAATTACTTGGAAGATCAAATTGGCATCACTATTGAAGAAATAATTATGCAAATGTTATTTACACAAGTGTTTAAAATGTTTTGTACCCAATATTTATTTTATACATAAAACGTATTTAAAATTAAGTATAAAATTTTTGTTAAGAAATTAATTACCCTGAAGGAGATACATATTTTTGTAGGCTTATTCGTATACAAAGTGCTACTAGATTAATATCGCGCTGTAAGTAATTAAATTACTACTCATTAAAATTATTAATAAATTTAATTACTTACTGTCGAAACACATAGTTATTCCCGCTTTAAATATTTGTTCAGGAAACGTTTTTTTTTTTTTAGCCCTCTAATTCCCAACTAGTTCTAGTGAAGACTGTAAGGCATGTCTTCTAATTTAGAGTCACAAAATGTTTCAAGTAATCTGTCTTTCCGGTCGAGCAGTAAGTGTGGTGTATGTTGCAGTGTATGCAGTAGTATATGTGCTAGGGTAAGTAGTAGTGTATGTTATCTTAAGTGTAATTACTTGGAAGATCAAATTGGCATCACTATTGAAGAAATAATTATGCAAATGTTATTTACACAAGTGCTTAAAATGTTTTGTACCCACTATTTATTTTAAAATATTTTATACATAAAACGTATTTAAAATGAAGTATACAATTTTTGTTAAGAAATTAATTACCCTGAAGGAGATACATATTTTTGTAGGCTTATTCGTATACAAAGTGCTACTAGATTAATGTCGCGCTGTAAGTAATTAAATTACTACTCATTAAAATTACTACTAAATTAAATTACTTACTGTAGAAACACATAGTTATTCCCGCTTTAAATATTTGTTCAGGAAACGTTTTTTTTTTTTTGGAGCCCTATAATTCCCAACAAGTTCTAGTGAAGACTGTAAGGCATGTCTTCTAATTTAGAGTCAAAATGTTTCAAGTAATCTGTCTTTCCGGTCGAGCAGTAAGTGTGGTGTATGTTGCAGTGTATGCAGCAGTATATGTGCTAGGGTAAGTAGTAGTGTATGTGTTCTTAAGTGTAATTACTTGGAAGATCAAATTGGCATCACTATTGAAGAAATAATTATGCAAATGTTATTTACACAAGTGTTTAAAATGTTGTGTACCCAATATTTATTTAACGCATAAAACGTATTTAAAATTAAGTATAAAATTTTTGTTAAGAAATTAATTACCCTGAAGGAGATACATATTTGTGTAGGCTTATTCGTATACAAAGTGCTACTAGATTAATGTCGCGCTGTAAGTAATTAAATTACTACTCATTAAAATTACTACTAAATTAAATTACTTACTGTCGAAACACATAGTTATTCCCGCTTTAAATATTTGTTCAGGAAACGTTTTTTTTTTTTTAGCCCTCTAATTCCCAACTAGTTCTAGTGAAGACTGTAAGGCATGTCTTCTAATTTAGAGTCACAAAATGTTTCAAGTAATCTGTCTTTCCGGTCGAGCAGTAAGTGTGGTGTATGTTGCAGTGTATGCAGTAGTGTATGTGTTCTTAAGTGTAATTACTTGGAAGATCAAATTGGCTTCACTATTCAAGAAATAATTATGCAAATGTTATTTACACAAGTGTTTAAAATGTTTTGTACCCAATATTTATTTTACACATAAAACGTATTTAAAATTAAGTATAAAATTTTTGTTAAGGAATTATTTACCCTGAAGGAGATACATATTTTTGTAGGCTTTTTCGTATACAAAGTGCTACTAGATTGATCTCGCGCTGTAAGTAATTAAATTACTACTCATTAAAATTACTACTAAATTAAATTACTTTGTTATAATTATATTAGTGAGTGAGATAGTGAGGTCTTTAAGGTGAGTTTAATAGTATCTCTGGACAAGTTGGTCAAGTTCTTCAGTATCGGGTACCACTAGTTAGCTAGTGGACTTCCACTTGGGTCAATAACATCACTTGTTTGGCAGTCCGATAAAAATTGGCAACAAAAATAAGGAAATTACAAAAATTAAAGCAATTTTCAAAATTGTGGCGTGAAAGTTTTGGGCGGTTAGGTCAACCGTGGCTTTTGAAACAAACTTGCTAAAGTGATGCCAAATAATATAAATACTCTAACGCAAGGCATAAATCACTACCTTATGGAATATGCAGGCTAGAAAGTTCAATTCGAGCTATTCTTTAATCCAGTTATTCGCAATACCTAGAGCTCCGAACTCTAAGCCCTCAGGTATGTCATCCCGAGTTGACTGAACCCAATCACATGTTTACAAAAGCATCTTTCAAAATTGCCTTAAAAAAGCATGAAGAATGTTTAACTTACTGTCGAAACACATAGTTATTCCCGCTTTAAATATTTGTTCAGGAAACGTTTTTTTTTTTGTAGCCCTATAATTCCCAACTAGTTCTAGTGAAGACTGTAAGGCATGTCTTCTAATTTAGAGTCACAAAATGTTTCAAGTAATCTGTCTTTCCGGTCGAGCAGTAAGTGTGGTTTATTTTGCAGTGTATGCAGTAGTATATGTGCTAGGGTAAGTAGTAGTGTATGTGTTCTTAAGTGTAATTACTTGGAAGATCAAATTGGCATCACTATTGAAGAAATAATTATGCAAATGTTATTTACACAAGTGTTTAAAATGTTTTGTACCCACTATTTATTTTAAAATATTTTATACATAAAACGTATTTAAAATGAAGTATACAATTTTTGTTAAGAAATTAATTACCCTGAAGGAGATACATATTTTTGTAGGCTTATTCGTATACAAAGTGCTACTAGATTAATGTCGCGCTGTAAATAATTAAATTACTACTCATTAAAAACTACTAAATTAAATTACTTACTGTCGAAACACATAGTTATTCCCGCTTTAAATATTTGTTCAGGAAACGTTTTTTTTTTTGTAGCTCTATAATTCCCAACTAGTTCTAGTGAAGACTGGAAGGCATATCTTCTAATTTAGAGTCACAAAATGTTTCAAGTAATGTGTCTTTCCGGTTGAGCAGTAAGTGTGGTGTATCTTGCAGTGTATGCAGTAGTATATGTGCTAGGGTAAGTAGTAGTGTATGTGTTCTTAAGTGTAATTACTTGGAAGATCAAATTGGCATCACTATTTAAGAAATAATTATGCAAATGTTATTTACACAAGTCTTTAAAATGTTTTGTACCCAATATTTATTTTACACATAAAACGTATTTAAAATTAAGTATAAAATTTTTGTTAAGAAATTATTTACCCTGAAGGTGATACATATTTTTGTAGGCTTATTCGTATACAAAGTGCTACTAGATTAATCTCGCGCTGTAAGTAATTAAATTACTACTCATTAAAATTACTACTAAATTAAATTACTTACTGTCGAAACACATAGTTATTCCCGCTTTAAATATTTGTTCAGGAAACGTTTTTTTTTTTTAGCCCTATAATTCCCAACTAGTTCTAGTGAACACACTAAGGCACGTCTTCTAATTTAGAGTCACAAAATGTTTTAAGTAATCTGTCTTTCCGGTCGAGCAGTAAGTGTGGTGTATGTTGCAGTGTATGCAGTAGTGTATGTGTTCTTAAGTGTAATTACATGGAAGATCAAATTGGCATCACTATTGAAGAAATAATTATGCAAATGTTATTTACACAAGTGTTTAAAATTTTTTGTACCCAATATTTATTTGATACATAAAACGTATTTAAAATTAAGTATACAATTTTTGTTAAGAAATTAATTACCCTGAAGGAGATACATATTTTTGTAGGCTTATTCGTATACAAAGTGCTACTAGATTAATGTCGCGCTGTAAGTAATTAAATTACTACTCATTAAAATTACTACTAAATTAAATTACTTACTGTCGAAACACATAGTTATTCCCGCTTTAAATATTTGTTCAGGAAACGTTTTTTTTTTTTTTTTAGCCCTATAATTCCCAACTAGTTCTAGTGAAGACTGTAATGCATGTCTTCTAATTTAGAGTCATAATGTTTCAAGTAATCTGTCTTTCCCGTCGAGCAGTAGGTGTGGTGTATGTTGCAAAGTATGCAGTAGTATATGTGCTAGGGTAAGTAGTAGTGTATATGTTCTTAAGTGTAATTACTTGGAAGATCAAATTGGCATCACTATTGAAGAAATAATTATGCAAATGTTATTTACACAAGTGTTTAAAATGTTTTGTACCCACTATTTATTTTAAAATATTTTATACATAAAACGTATTTAAAATGAAGTATACAATTTTTGTTAAGAAATTAAATACCCTGAAGGAGATACATATTTTTGTAGGCTTATTCGTATACAAAGTGCTACTAGATTAATGTCGCGCTTTAAGTAATTAAATTACTACTCATTAAAATTACTACTAAATTAAATTACTTACTGTCGAAATACATAGTTATTCCCGTTTTAAATATTTGTTCAGGAAACGTTTTTTTTTGTTTTTTGTAGGCCTATAATTCCCAACTAGTTCTAGTGAACACTGGAAGGCATGTCTTCTAATTTAGAGTCACAAAATGTTTCAAGTAATCTGTCTTTCCGGTTGAGCAGTAAGTGAGGTGTATGTTGCTGTGTATGCAGTAGTATATGTGCTAGGGTAAGTAGTAGTGTATGTGTTCTTAAGTGTAATTACTTGGAAGATCAAATTGGCATCACTATTGAAGAAATAATTATGCAAATGTTATTTACACAAGTGTTTAAAATGTTTTGTACCCAATATTTATTTTACACATAAAACGTATTTAAAATTAAGTATAAAATTTTTGTTAAGGAATTATTTACCCTGAAGGAGATACATATTTTTGTAGGCTTTTTCGTATACAAAGTTCTACTAGATTGATCTCGCGCTGTAAGTAATTAAATTACTACTCATTAAAATTACTACTAAATTAAATTACTTTGTTATAATTATATTAGTAAGTGAGATAGTGAGGTCTTTAAGGTGAGTAGCTTTTAATAGTATCTCTGGACAAGTTGGTCAAGTTCTTCAGTATCGGGTACCACTAGTTAGCTAGTGGACTTCCACTTGGGTCAATAACATCACTTGTTTGGCAGTCCGATAAAAATTGGCAACAAAAATAAGGAAATTACAAAAATTAAAGCAATTTTCAAAATTGTGGCGTGAAAGTTTTGGGCGGTTAGGTCAACCGTGGCTTTTGAAACAAACTTGCTAAAGTGATGCCAAATAATATAAATACTCTAACGCAAGGCATAAATCACTACCTTATGGAATATGCAGGCTAGAAAGTTCAATTCGAGCTATTCTTTAATCCAGTTATTCGCAATACCTAGAGCTCCGAACTCTAAGCCCTCAGGAATGTCATCCCGAGTTGACTGAACCCAATCACATGTTTACAAAAGCATCTTTCAAAATTGCCTTAAAAAAGCATGACGAATGTTTAACTTACTGTCGAAACACATAGTTATTCCCGCTTTAAATATTTGTTCAGGAAACGTTTTTTTTTTTGTAGCCCTATAATTCCCAACTAGTTCTAGTGAAGACTGTAAAGCATGTCTTCTAATTTAGAGTCACAAAATGTTTCAAGTAATCTGTCTTTCCGGTCGAGCAGTAAGTGTGGTTTATGTTGCAGTGTATGCAGTAGTGTATGTGTTCTTAAGTGTAATTAAGAAGATCAAATTGGCATCACTATTGAAGAAATAATTATGAAAATGTTATTTACACAAGTGTTTAAAATGTTTTGTACCCAATATTTATTTTATACATAAAACGTATTTAAAATGAAGTATTAAATTTTTGATAAGAAATTAATTACCCTGAAGGAGATACATATTTTTGTAGGCTTATTCGTATACAAATTTCTACTAGATTAATGTCGCGCTGTAAGTAATTAAATTACTACTCATTAAAATTACTACTAAATTAAATTACTTACTGTCGAAACACATAGTTATTCCCGCTTTAAATATTTGTTCAGGAAACGTTTTTTTTTTTTTTGTAGGCCTATAATTCCCAACTAGTTCTAGTGAACACTGGAAGGCATGTCTTCTAATTTAGAGTCACAAAATGTTTCAAGTAATCTGTCTTTCCGGTTGAGCAGTAAGTGTGGTGTATGTTGCTGTGTATGCAGTAGTATATGTGCTAGGGTAAGTAGTATTGTATGTGTTCTTAAGTGTAATTACTTGGAAGATCAAATTGGCATCACTATTGAAGATATAATTATGCAAATGTTATTTACACAAGTGTTTAAAATGTTTTGTACCCAATATTTATTTTACACATAAAACGTATTTAAAATTAAGTATAAAATTTTTGTTAAGGAATTATTTACCCTGAAGGAGATACATATTTTTGTAGGCTTTTTCGTATACAAAGTTCTACTAGATTGATCTCGCGCTGTAAGTAATTAAATTACTACTCATTAAAATTACTACTAAATTAAATTACTTTGTTATAATTATATTAGTAAGTGAGATAGTGAGGTCTTTAAGGTGAGTAGCTTTTAATAGTATCTCTGGACAAGTTGGTCAAGTTCTTCAGTATCGGGTACCACTAGTTAGCTAGTGGACTTCCACTTGGGTCAATAACATCACTTGTTTGGCAGTCCGATAAAAATTGGCAACAAAAATAAGGAAATTACAAAAATTAAAGCAATTTTCAAAATTGTGGCGTGAAAGTTTTGGGCGGTTAGGTCAACCGTGGCTTTTGAAACAAACTTGCTAAAGTGATGCCAAATAATATAAATACTCTAACGCAAGGCATAAATCACTACCTTATGGAATATGCAGGCTAGAAAGTTCAATTCGAGCTATTCTTTAATCCAGTTATTCGCAATACCTAGAGCTCCGAACTCTAAGCCCTCAGGAATGTCATCCCGAGTTGACTGAACCCAATCACATGTTTACAAAAGCATCTTTCAAAATTGCCTTAAAAAAGCATGACGAATGTTTAACTTACTGTCGAAACACATAGTTATTCCCGCTTTAAATATTTGTTCAGGAAACGTTTTTTTTTTTGTAGCCCTATAATTCCCAACTAGTTCTAGTGAAGACTGTAAAGCATGTCTTCTAATTTAGAGTCACAAAATGTTTCAAGTAATCTGTCTTTCCGGTCGAGCAGTAAGTGTGGTTTATGTTGCAGTGTATGCAGTAGTGTATGTGTTCTTAAGTGTAATTAAGAAGATCAAATTGGCATCACTATTGAAGAAATAATTATGAAAATGTTATTTACACAAGTGTTTAAAATGTTTTGTACCCAATATTTATTTTATACATAAAACGTATTTAAAATGAAGTATTAAATTTTTGATAAGAAATTAATTACCCTGAAGGAGATACATATTTTTGTAGGCTTATTCGTATACAAATTTCTACTAGATTAATGTCGCGCTGTAAGTAATTAAATTACTACTCATTAAAATTACTACTAAATTAAATTACTTACTGTCGAAACACATAGTTATTCCCGCTTTAAATATTTGTTCAGGAAACTTTTTTTTTTTTTAGCCCTATAATTCCCAACTAGTTCTAGTGAAGACTGTAAGGCATGTCTTCTAATTTAGAGTCATAATGTTTCAAGTAATCTGTCTTTCCCGTCGAGCAGTAGGTGTGGTGTATGTTGCAAAGTATGCAGTAGTATATGTGCTAGGGTAAGTAGTAGTGTATATGTTCTTAAGTGTAATTACTTGGAAGATCAAATTGGCATCACTATTGAAGAAATAATTATGCAAATGTTATTTACACAAGTGTTTAAAATGTTTTGTACCCAATATTTATTTTATACATAAAACGTATTTAAAATTAAGTATACAATTTTTGTTAAGAAATTAATTACCCTGAAGGAGATACATATTTTTGTAGGCTTATTCGTATACAAAGTGCTACTAGATTAATGTCGCGCTGTAAGTAATTAAATTACTACTCATTAAAATTACTACTAAATTAAATTACTTACTGTCGAAACACATAGTTATTCCCGCTTTATATATTTGTTCAGGAAACGTTTTTTTTTTTTTGAGCCCTATAATTCCCAACTAGTTCTAGTGGAGACTGTAAGGCAAGTCTTCTAATTTAGAGTCAAAATGTTTCAAGTAATCTGTCTTTCCGGTCGAGCAGTAAGTGTGGTGTATGTTGCAGTGTATGCAGTAGTGTATGTGTTCTTAAGTGTAAATACTTGGAAGATCAAATTGGCATCAATATTGAAGAAATATTTAAGCAAATGGTATTTACACAAGTGTTTAAAATGTTTTGTACCCAATATTTATTTTATACATAAAACGTATTTAAAATTAAGTATAAAATTTTTGTTAAGAAAATAATTACCCTGAAGGAGATACACATTTTTGTAGGCTTATTCGTATACAAAGTGCTACAAGATTAATCTCGCGCTGTAAGTAATTAAATTACTACTCATTTAAATTACTACTAAATTAAATTACTTACTGTCGAAACACATAGTTATTCCCGCTTTAAGTATTTGTTCAGGAAACGTTTTTTTCTAGCTCTATAATTCCTAACTAGTTCTAGTGAAGACGGTAAGGCATGTCTTCTAATTTAGAGTCACAAAATGTTTCAAGTAATCTGTCTTTCCGGTCGAGCAGTAAGTGTGGTGTATGTTGCAGTGTATGCAGTAGTGTATGTGTTCTTAAGTGTAAATACTTGGAAGATCAAATTGGCATCAATATTGAAGAAATATTTAAGCAAATGGTATTTACACAAGTGTTTAAAATGTTTTGTACCCAATATTTATTTTATACATAAAGCGTATTTAAAATTAAGTATAAAATTTTTGTTAAGAAAATAATTACCCTGAAGGAGATACATATTTTTGTAGGCTTATTCGTATACAAAGTGCTACTAGATTAATGTCGCGCTGTAAGTAATTAAATTACTACTCATTAAAATTACTACTTAATTAAATTTACTTACTGTCGAAACACATAGTTATTCCCGCTTTAAATATTTGTTCAGGAAATGTTTTTTTTTTTGTAGCCCTATAATTCCCAACTAGTTCTAGTGAACACTGGAAGGCATGTCTTCTAATTTAGAGTCACAAAATGTTTCAAGTAATCTGTCTTTCCGGTTGAGCAGTAAGTGTGGTGTATGTTGCTGTGTATGCAGTAGTATATGTGCTAGGGTAAGTAGTAGTGTATGTGTTCTTAAGTGTAATTACTTGGAAGATCAAATTGGCATCACTATTGAAGAAATAATTATGCAAATGTTATTTACACAAGTGTTTAAAATGTTTTGTACCCAATATTTATTTTACACATAAAACGTATTTAAAATTAAGTATAAAATTTTTGTTAAGGAATTATTTACCCTGAAGGAGATACATATTTTTGTAGGCTTTTTCGTATACAAAGTTCTACTAGATTGATCTCGCGCTGTAAGTAATTAAATTACTACTCATTAAAATTACTACTAAATTAAATTACTTTGTTATAATTATATTAGTGAGTGAGATAGTGAGGTCTTTAAGGTGAGTAGCTTTTAATAGTATCTCTGGACAAGTTGGTCAAGTTCTTCAGTATCGGGTACCACTAGTTAGCTAGTGGACTTCCACTTGGGTCAATAACATCACTTGTTTGGCAGTCCGATAAAAATTGGCAACAAAAATAAGGAAATTACAAAAATTAAAGCAATTTTCAAAATTGTGGCGTGAAAGTTTTGGGCGGTTAGGTCAACCGTGGCTTTTGAAACAAACTTGCTAAAGTGATGCCAAATAATATAAATACTCTAACGCAAGGCATAAATCACTACCTTATGGAATATGCAGGCTAGAAAGTTCAATTCGAGCTATTCTTTAATCCAGTTATTCGCAATACCTAGAGCTCCGAACTCTAAGCCCTCAGGAATGTCATCCCGAGTTGACTGAACCCAATCATATGTTTACAAAAGCATCTTTCAAAATTGCCTTAAAAAAGCATGACGAATGTTTAACTTACTGTCGAAACACATAGTTATTCCCGCTTTAAATATTTGTTCAGGAAACGTTTTTTTTTTGTAGCCCTATAATTCCCAACTAGTTCTAGTGAAGACTGTAAAGCATGTCTTCTAATTTAGAGTCACAAAATGTTTCAAGTAATCTGTCTTTCCGGTCGAGCAGTAAGTGTGGTTTATGTTGCAGTGTATGCAGTAGTGTATGTGTTCTTAAGTGTAATTAAGAAGATCAAATTGGCATCACTATTGAAGAAATAATTATGAAAATGTTATTTACACAAGTGTTTAAAATGTTTTGTACCCAATATTTATTTTATACATAAAACGTATTTAAAATGAAGTATTAAATTTTTGATAAGAAATTAATTACCCTGAAGGAGATACATATTTTTGTAGGCTTATTCGTATACAAATTTCTACTAGATTAATGTCGCGCTGTAAGTAATTAAATTACTACTCATTAAAATTACTACTAAATTAAATTACTTACTGTCGAAACACATAGTTATTCCCGCTTTAAATATTTGTTCAGGAAACTTTTTTTTTTTTTAGCCCTATAATTCCCAACTAGTTCTAGTGAAGACTGTAAGGCATGTCTTCTAATTTAGAGTCATAATGTTTCAAGTAATCTGTCTTTCCCGTCGAGCAGTAGGTGTGGTGTATGTTGCAAAGTATGCAGTAGTATATGTGCTAGGGTAAGTAGTAGTGTATATGTTCTTAAGTGTAATTACTTGGAAGATCAAATTGGCATCACTATTGAAGAAATAATTATGCAAATGTTATTTACACATGTGTTTAAAATGTTTTGTACCCAATATTTATTTTATACATAAAACGTATTTAAAATTAAGTATACAATTTTTGTTAAGAAATTAATTACCCTGAAGGAGATACATATTTTTGTAGGCTTATTCGTATACAAAGTGCTACTAGATTAATGTCGCGCTGTAAGTAATTAAATTACTACTCATTAAAATTACTACTAAATTAAATTACTTACTGTCGAAACACATAGTTATTCCCGCTTTATATATTTGTTCAGGAAACGTTTTTTTTTTTTTTTGAGCCCTATAATTCCCAACTAGTTCTAGTGAAGACTGTAAGGCAAGTCTTCTAATTTAGAGTCAAAATGTTTCAAGTAATCTGTCTTTCCGGTCGAGCAGTAAGTGTGGTGTATGTTGCAGTGTATGCAGTAGTGTATGTGTTCTTAAGTGTAAATACTTGGAAGATCAAATTGGCATCAATATTGAAGAAATATTTAAGCAAATGGTATTTACACAAGTGTTTAAAATGTTTTGTACCCAATATTTATTTTATACATAAAACGTATTTAAAATTAAGTATAAAATTTTTGTTAAGAAAATAATTACCCTGAAGGAGATACACATTTTTGTAGGCTTATTCGTATACAAAGTGCTACAAGATTAATCTCGCGCTGTAAGTAATTAAATTACTACTCATTTAAATTACTACTAAATTAAATTACTTACTGTCGAAACACATAGTTATTCCCGCTTTAAGTATTTGTTCAGGAAACGTTTTTTTTCTAGCTCTATAATTCCTAACTAGTTCTAGTGAAGACGGTAAGGCATGTCTTCTAATTTAGAGTCACAAAATGTTTCAAGTAATCTGTCTTTCCGGTCGAGCAGTAAGTGTGGTGTATGTTGCAGTGTATGCAGTAGTGTATGTGTTCTTAAGTGTAAATACTTGGAAGATCAAATTGGCATCAATATTGAAGAAATATTTAAGCAAATGGTATTTACACAAGTGTTTAAAATGTTTTGTACCCAATATTTATTTTATACATAAAGCGTATTTAAAATTAAGTATAAAATTTTTGTTAAGAAAATAATTACCCTGAAGGAGATACATATTTTTGTAGGCTTATTCGTATACAAAGTGCTACTAGATTAATGTCGCGCTGTAAGTAATTAAATTACTACTCATTGAAATTACTACTTAATTAAATTTACTTACTGTCGAAACACATAGTTATTCCCGCTTTAAATATATGTTCAGGAAATGTTTTTTTTTTTGTAGCCCTATAATTCCCAACTAGTTCTAGTGAAGACTGTAAGGCATGTCTTCTAATTTAGAGTCACAAAATGTTTCAAGTAATCTGTCTTTCCGGTCGAGCAGTATGTGTGGTGTATGTTGCAGTGTATGCAGTAGTATATGTGCTAGGGTAAGTAATAGTGTATGTGTTCTTAAGTGTAATTACTTGGAAGATCAAATTGGCATCACTATTGAAGAAATAATTATGCAAATGTTATTTACACAAGTGTTTAAAATGTTTTGTACCCACTATTTATTTTAAAATATCTTATACATAAAACGTATTTAAAATTAAGTATACAATTTTTGTTAAGAAATTAATTACCCTGAAGGAGATACATATCTTTGTAGGCTTATTCGTATACAAAGTGCTACTAGATTAATGTCGCGCTGAAAGTAATTAAATTACTACTCATTAAAAAGTACTAAATTAAATTACTTACTGTCGAAACACATAGTTATTCCCGCTTTAAATATTTGTTCAGGAAACGTTTTTTTTTTTGTAGCTCTATAATTCCCAACTAGTTCTAGTGAAGACTGTAAAGCATGTCTCCTAATTTAGAGTCACAAAATGTTTCAAGTATTCTGTCTTTCCGGTCGAGCAGTAAGTGTGGTGTATGTTGCAGTGTATGCAGTAGTGTATGTGTTCTTAAGTGTAATTAAGAAGATCAAATTGGCATCACTATTGAAGAAATAATTATGCAAACGTTATTTACACAAGTGTTTAAAATGTTTTGTACCCAATATTTATTTTATACATAAAACGTATTTCAAATTAAGTATAAAATTTTTGTTAAGAAATTATTTACCCTGAAGGAGATATATATTTTTGTATTCTTATTCGTATAAAAAGTGCTACTAGATTAATCTCGCGCTGTAAGTAATTAAATTACTACTCATTAAAATTACTACTAAATTAAATTACCTACTGTCGAAACACATAGTTATTCCCGCTTTAAATATTTGTTCAGGAAACGTTTTTTTTTTTTAGCCCTATAATTCCCAACTAGTTCTAGTGAAGACACTAAGGCATGTCTTCTAATTTAGAGTCACGAAATGTTTCAAGTAATCTGTCTTTCCGGTCGAGCAGTAAGTGTGGTGTATGTTGCAGTGTATGCAGTAGTGTATGTGTTCTTAAGTGTAATTACATGGAAGATCAAATTGGCATCACTATTGAAGAAATAATTATGCAAATGTTATTTACACAACTGTTTAAAATTTTTTGTACCCAATATTTATTTGATACATAAAACGTATTTAAAATTAAGTATACAATTTTTGTTAAGAAATTAATTACCCTGAAGGAGATACATATTTTTGAAGGATTATTTGTATACAAAGTGCTACTAGATTAATGTCGCGCTGTAAGTAATTAAATTACTACTCATTAAAATTACTACTAAATTAAATTACTTACTGTCGAAACACATAGTTATTCCCGCTTTAAATATATGTTCAGGAAATGTTTTTTTTTTTGTAGCCCTATAATTCCCAACTAGTTCTAGTGAAGACTGTAAGGCATGTCTTCTAATTTAGAGTCACAAAATGTTTCAAGTAATCTGTCTTTCCGGTCGAGCAGTATGTGTGGTGTATGTTGCAGTGTATGCAGTAGTATATGTGCTAGGGTAAGTAGTAGTGTATGTGTTCTTAAGTGTAATTACTTGGAAGATCAAATTGGCATCACTATTGAAGAAATAATTATGCAAATGTTATTTACACAAGTGTTTAAAATGTTTTGTACCCACTATTTATTTTAAAATATCTTATACATAAAACGTATTTAAAATTAAGTATACAATTTTTGTTAAGAAATTAATTACCCTGAAGGAGATACATATCTTTGTAGGCTTATTCGTATACAAAGTGCTACTAGATTAATGTCGCGCTGTAAGTAATTAAATTACTACTCATTAAAAAGTACTAAATTAAATTACTTACTGTCGAAACACATAGTTATTCCCGCTTTAAATATTTGTTCAGGAAACGTTTTTTTTTTTTGTAGCTCTATAATTCCCAACTAGTTCTAGTGAAGACTGGAAGGCATATCTTCTTATTTAGAGTCACAAAATGTTTCAAGTAATGTGTCTTTCCGGTTGAGCAGTAAGTGTGGTGTATGTTGCAGTGTATGCAGTAGTATATGTGCTAGGGTAAGTAGTAGTGTATGTGTTCTTAAGTGTAATTACTTGGAAGATCAAATTGGCATCACTATTGAAGAAATAATTATGCAAATGTTATTTACACAAGTCTTTAAAATGTTTTGTACCCAATATTTATTTTACACATAAAACGTATTTAAAATTAAGTATAAAATTTTTGTTAAGAAATTATTTACCCTGAAGGAGATACATATTTTTGTAGGCTTATTCGTATACAAAAGCTACTAGATTAATCTCGCGCTGTAAGTAATTAAATTACTACTCATTAAAATTACTACTAAATTAAATTACTTACTGTCGAAACACATAGTTATTCCCGCTTTAAATATTTGTTCAGGAAACGTTTTTTTTTTTGTAGCCCTATAATTCCCAACTAGTTCTAGTGAAGACTGTAAAGCATGTCTTCTAATTTAGAGTCACAAAATGTTTCAAGTAATCTGTCTTTCCGGTCGAGCAGTAAGTGTGGTTTATGTTGCAGTGTATGCAGTAGTGTATGTGTTCTTAAGTGTAATTAAGAAGATCAAATTGGCATCACTATTGAAGAAATAATTATGCAAATGTTATTTACACAAGTGTTTAAAATGTTTTGTACCCAATATTTATTTTATACATAAAACGTATTTAAAATTAAGTATACAATTTTTGTTAAGAAATTAATTACCCTGAAGGAGATACATATTTTTGTAGGCTTATTCGTATACAAAAGCTACTAGATTAATCTCGCGCTGTAAGTAATTAAATTACTACTCATTAAAATTACTACTAAATTAAATTACTTACTGTCGAAACACATAGTTATTCCCGCTTTAAATATTTGTTCAGGAAACGTTTTTTTTTTTGTAGCCCTATAATTCCCAACTAGTTCTAGTGAAGACTGTAAGGCATGTCTTCTAATTTAGAGTCACAAAATGTTTCAAGTAATCTGTCTTTCCGGTCGAGCAGTATGTGTGGTGTATGTTGCAGTGTATGCAGTAGTATATGTGCTAGGGTAAGTAGAAGTGTATGTGTTCTTAAGTGTAATTACTTGGAAGATCAAATTGGCATCACTATTGAAGAAATAATTATGCAAATGTTATTTACACAAGTGTTTAAAATGTTTTGTACCCACTATTTATTTTAAAATGTTTTATACATAAAACGTATTTAAAATTAAGTATATAATTTTTGTTAAGAAATTAATTACCCTGAAGTAGATACATATATTTGTAGGCTTATTCGTATACAAAGTGCTACTAGATTAATCTCGCGCTGTAAGTAATTAAATTACTACTCATTAAATTTACTACTAAATTAAATTACTACTAAATTAAATTACTACTAATTTAAATTACTTACTGTCGAAACACATAGTTATTCCCGCTTTAAGTATTTCTTCAGGAAACGTTTTTTTTTTTTTGTTAGCCCTTTAATTCCCAACTAGTTCTAGTGAAGACTGTAAGGCATGTATTCTAATTTAGAGTCACAAAATGTTTCAAGTAATCTGTCTTTCCGGTCGAGCAGTAAGTGTGGTGGATGTTGCAGTGTATGCAGTAGTGTATGTGTTCTTAAGTGTAATTACTTGGAAGATCACATTGGCATCACTATTGAACAAATAATTATGCAAATGTTATTTACACAAGTGTTTAAAATGTTTTGTACCCAATATTTATTTTATACTTAAAACGTATTTAAAATTAAGTATAAAATTTTTGTTAAGAAATTAATTACCCTGAAGTAGATACATATATTTGTAGGCTTATTCGTATACAAAGTGCTACTAGATTAATGTCGCGCTGTAAGTAATTAAATTACTACTCATTGAAATTACCTCTAAATTAAATTACTTACTGTCGAAACACATAGTTATTCCCGCTTTAAATATTTGTTCAGGAAATGTTTTTTTTTTTGTAGCCCTATAATTCCCAACTCGTTCTAGTGAAGACTGTGAGGCATATTTTCTAATTTAGAGTCACAAAATGTTTCAAGTAATCTGTCTTTCCGGTTGAGCAGTAAGTGTGGTGTATGTTGCAGTGTATGCAGTAGTATATGTGCTAGGGTAAGTAGTAGTGTATGTGTTCTTAAGTGTAATTACTTGGAAGATCAAATTGGCATCACTATTGAAGAAATAATTATGCAAATGTTATTTACACTAGTGTTTAAAATGTTTTGTACCCAATATTTATTTTACACATAAAACGTATTTAAAATTAAGTATAAAATTTTTGTTAAGAAATTATTTACCCTGAAGGAGATACATATTTTTGTAGGCTTATTCGTATACAAAGTGCTACTAGATTAATGTCGCGCTGTAAGTAATTAAATTACTACTCATTAAAAAGTACTAAATTAAATTACTTACTGTCGAAACACATAGTTATTCCCGCTTTAAATATTTGTTCAGGAAACGTTTTTTTTTTTGTAGCTCTATAATTCCCAACTAGTTCTAGTGAAGACTGGAAGGCATATCTTCTAATTTAGAGTCACAAAATGTTTCAAGTAATGTGTCTTTCCGGTTGAGCAGTAAGTGTGGTGTATGTTGCAGTGTATGCAGTAGTATATGTGCTAGGGTAAGTAGTAGTGTATGTGTTCTTAAGTGTAATTACTTGGAAGATCAAATTGGCATCACTATTGAAGAAATAATTATGCAAATGTTATTTACACAAGTCTTTAAAATGTTTTGTACCCAATATTTATTTTACACATAAAACGTATTTAAAATTAAGTATAAAATTTTTGTTAAGAAATTATTTACCCTGAAGGAGATACATATTTTTGTAGGCTTATTCGTATACAAAAGCTACTAGATTAATCTCGCGCTGTAAGTAATTAAATTACTACTCATTAAAATTACTACTAAATTAAATTACTTACTGTCGAAACACATAGTTATTCCCGCTTTAAATATTTGTTCAGGAAACGTTTTTTTTTTTGTAGCCCTATAATTCCCAACTAGTTCTAGTGAAGACTGTAAAGCATGTCTTCTAATTTAGAGTCACAAAATGTTTCAAGTAATCTGTCTTTCCGGTCGAGCAGTAAGTGTGGTTTATGTTGCAGTGTATGCAGTAGTGTATGTGTTCTTAAGTGTAATTAAGAAGATCAAATTGGCATCACTATTGAAGAAATAATTATGCAAATTTTATTTACACAAGTGTTTAAAATGTTTTGTACCCAATATTTATTTTATACATAAAACGTATTTAAAATTAAGTATACAATTTTTGTTAAGAAATTAATTACCCTGAAGGAGATACATATTTTTGTAGGCTTATTCGTATACAAAGTGCTACTAGATTAATCTCGCGCTGTAAGTAATTAAATTACTACTCATTAAAATTACTACTAAATTAAATTACTTACTGTCGAAACACATAGTTATTCCCGCTTTAAATATTTGTTCAGGAAACGTTTTTTTTTTGTAGCCCTATAATTCCCAACTAGTTCTAGTGAAGACTGTAAGGCATGTCTTCTAATTTAGAGTCACAAAATGTTTCAAGTAATCTGTCTTTCCGGTCGAGCAGTATGTGTGGTGTATGTTGCAGTGTATGCAGTAGTATATGTGCTAGGGTAAGTAGAAGTGTATGTGTTCTTAAGTGTAATTACTTGGAAGATCAAATTGGCATCACTATTGAAGAAATAATTATGCAAATGTTATTTACACAAGTGTTTAAAATGTTTTGTACCCACTATTTATTTTAAAATGTTTTATACATAAAACGTATTTAAAATTAAGTATATAATTTTTGTTAAGAAATTAATTACCCTGAAGGCGATACATATTTTTGTAGGCTTATTCGTATACAAAGTGCTACTAGATTAATGTCGCGCTGTAAGTAATTAAATTACTACTCATTAAAATTACTACTAAATTAAATTACTTACTGTCGAAATACATAGTTATTCCCGCTTTAAATATTTGTTCAGGAAACGTTTTTTTTGTTTTTTGTAGCCCTATAATTCCCAACTAGTTCTAGAGAACACTGGAAGGCATGTCTTCTAATTTAGAGTCACAAAATGTTTCAAGTAATCTGTCTTTTCGGTTGAGCAGTAAGTGTGGTGTATGTTGCAGTGTATGCAGTAGTATATGTGCTAGGGTAAGTAGTAGTGTATGTGTTCTTAAGTGTAATTACTTGGAAGATCAAATTGGCATCACTATTGAAGAAATAATTATGCAAATGTTATTTACACAAGTGTTTAAAATGTTTTGTACCCACTATTTAGTTTAAAATATTTTATACATAAAACGTATTTAAAATTAAGTATAAAATTTTTGTTAAGAAATTTATTACCCTGAAGGAGATACATATTTTTGTAGGCTTATTCGTATACAAAGTGCAACGAGATTAATCTCGCGCTGTAAGTAATTAAATTAATACTCATTAAAATTACTACTAAATTAAATTACTTACTGTCGAAACACATAGTTATTCCCGCTTTAAGTATTTGTTCGGGAACCTTTTTTTTTTTTTTTAGCCCTATAATTCGCAACTAGTTCTAGTGAAGACTGTAAGGCATGTCTTCTAATTTAGAGTCACAAAATGATTCAAGTAATCTGTCTTTCCGGTCGAGCAGTAAGTGTGGTGGATGTTGCAGTGTATGCAGTAGTATATGTGCTAGGGTAAGTAGTAGTGTATGTGTTCTTAAGTGTAATTACTTGGAAGATCAAATTGGCATCACTATTGAAGAAATAATTATGCAAATGTTATTTACACAAGTGTTTAAAATGTTTTGTACCCACTATTTATTTTAAAATATTTTATACATAAAACGTATTTAAAATTAAGTATAAAATTTTTGTTAAGAAATTTATTACCCTGAAGGAGATACATATTTTTGTAGGCTTATTCGTATACAAAGTGCAACTAGATTAATCTCGCGCTGTAAGTAATTAAATTAATACTCATTAAAATTACTACTAAATTAAATTACTTACTGTCGAAACACATAGTTATTCCCGCTTTAAGTATTTGTTCAGGAAACGTTTTTTTTTTTTTTAGCCCTATAATTCGCAACTAGTTCTAGTGAAGACTGTAAGGCATGTCTTCTAATTTAGAGTCACAAAATGTTTCAAGTAATCTGTCTTTCCGGTCGAGCAGTAAGTGTGGTGTATGTTGCAGTGTATGCAGTAGTGTATGTGTTCTTAAGTGTAATTACTTGGAAGATCACATTGGCATCACTATTGAACAAATAATTATGCAAATGTTATTTACACAAGTGTTTAAAATGTTTTGTACCCAATATTTATTTTATACTTAAAACGTATTTAAAATTAAGTATAAAATTTTTGTTAAGAAATTAATTACCCTGAAGGAGATACATATTTTTGTAGGCTTATTCGTATACAAAGTGCTACTAGATTAATGTCGCGCTGTAAGTAATTAAATTACTACTCATTAAAATTACCTCTAAATTAAATTACTTACTGTCGAAACACATAGTTATTCCCGCTTTAAATATTTGTTCAGGAAATGTTTTTTTTTTTGTAGCCCTATAATTCCCAACTCGTTCTAGTGAAGACTGTGAGGCATATCTTCTAATTTAGAGTCACAAAATGTTCAAGTAATCTGTCCTTTCCGGTCGAGCAGTAAGTGTGGTGTATCTTGCAGTGTATGCAGTAGTATATGTGCTAGGGTAAGTAGTAGTGTATGTGTTCTTAAGTGTAATTACTTGGAAGATCAAATTGGCATCACTATTGAAGAAATAATTATGCAAATGTTACTTACACAAGTCTTTAAAATGTTTTGTACCCAATATTTATTTTACACATAAAACGTATTTAAAATGAAGTATAAAATTTTTGTTAAGAAATTATTTACCCTGAAGGAGATACATATTTTTGTAGGCTTATTCGTATACAAAGTGCTACTAGATTAATCTCGCGCTGTAAGTAATTAAATTACTACTCATTAAAATTACTACTAAATTAAATTACTTACTGTCGAAACACATAGTTATTCCCGCTTTAAATATTTGTTCAGGAAACGTTTGTTTTTTTTTAGCCCTATAATTCCCAACTAGTTGTAGTGAAGACTGTAAGGCATGTCTTCTAATTTAGAGTCACAAAATGTTTCAAGTAATCTGTCTTTCCGGTCGAGCAGTAAGTGTGGTGTATGTTGGAGTGTATGCAGTAGTGTATGTGTTCTTAAGTGTAATTACTTGGAAGATCAAATTGGCATCACTATTGAAGAAATAATTATGCAAATGTTATTTACACAAGTGTTTAAAATGTTTTGTACCCAATATATATTTTACACATAAAACGTATTTAAAATTAAGTATAAAATTTTTGTTAAGAAATTATTTACCCTGAAGGAGATACATATTTTTGTAGGCTTATTCGTATACAAAGTGCTACTAGATTAATCTCGCGCTGTAAGTAATTAAATTAATACTCATTAAAATTACTACTAAATTAAATTACTTACTGTCGAAACACATAGTTATTCCCGCTTTAAATATTTGTTCAGGAAACGTTTTTTTTTTTTTAGCCCTATAATTCGCAACTAGTTCTAGTGAAGACCGTAAGGCATGTCTTCTAATTTAGAGTCACAAAATGTTTCAAGTAATCTGTCTTTCCGGTCGAGCAGTAAGTGTGGTGTATGTTGCAGTGTATGTAGTAGTATATGTGCTAGGGTAAGTAGTAGTGTATGTGTTCTTAAGTGTAATTACTTGGAAGATCAAATTGGCATCACTATTGAAGAAATAATTATGCAAATGTTATTTACACAAGTGCTTAAAATGTTTTGTACCCAATATTTATTTTACACATAAAACGTATTTAAAATTAAGTATATAATTTTTGTTAAGAAATTAATTACCCTGAAGGCGATACATATTTTTGTAGGCTTATTCGTATACAAAGTGCTACTAGATTAATGTCGCGCTGTAAGTAATTAAATTACTACTCATTAAAATTACTACTAAATTAAATTACTTACTGTCGAAATACATAGTTATTCCCGCTTTAAATATTTGTTCAGGAAACGTTTTTTTTGTTTTTTGTAGCCCTATAATTCCCAACTAGTTCTAGAGAACACTGGAAGGCATGTCTTCTAATTTAGAGTCACAAAATGTTTCAAGTAATCTGTCTTTTCGGTTGAGCAGTAAGTGTGGTGTATGTTGCAGTGTATGCAGTAGTATATGTGCTAGGGTAAGTAGTAGTGTATGTGTTCTTAAGTGTAATTACTTGGAAGATCAAATTGGCATCACTATTGAAGAAATAATTATGCAAATGTTATTTACACAAGTGTTTAAAATGTTTTGTACCCAATATTTATTTTACACATAAAACATATTTAAAATTAAGTATAAAATTTTTGTTAAGAAATTATTTACCCTGAAGGAGATACATATTTTTGTAGGCTTATTCGTATACAAAGTGCTACTAGATTAATCTCGCGCTGTAAGTAATTAAATTACTACTAAATTAAATTACTACTAAATTAAATTACTACTAAATTAAATTACTTACTGTCAAAACACATAGTTATTCCCGCTTTAAGTATTTGTTCAGGAAACGTTTTTTTTTTTTTGTTAGCCCTATAATTCCCAACTAGTTCTAGTGAAGACTGTAAGGCATGTCTTCTAATTTAGAGTCACAAAATGTTTCATGTAATCTGTCTTTCCGGTCGAGCAGTAAGTGTGGTGGATGTTGCAGTGTATGCAGTAGTATATGTGCTAGGGTAAGTAGTAGTGTATGTGTTCTTAAGTGTAATTACTTGGAAGATCAAATTGGCATCACTATTGAAGAAATAATTATGCAAATGTTATTTACACAAGTGTTTAAAATGTTTTGTACCCACTATTTATTTTAAAATATTTTATACATAAAACGTATTTAAAATTAAGTATAAAATTTTTGTTAAGAAATTTATTACCCTGAAGGAGATACATATTTTTGTAGGCTTATTCGTATACAAAGTGCAACTAGATTAATCTCGCGCTGTAAGTAATTAAATTAATACTCATTAAAATTACTACTAAATTAAATTACTTACTGTCGAAACACATAGCTATTCCCGCTTTAAGTATTTGTTCAGGAAACGTTTTTTTTTTTTTAGCCCTATAATTCGCAACTAGGTCTAGTGAAGACTGTAAGGCATGTCTTCTAATTTAGAGTCACAAAATGTTTCAAGTAATCTGTCTTTCTGGTCGAGCAGTAAGTGTGGTGTATGTTGCAGTGTATGCAGTAGTGTATGTGTTCTTAAGTGTAATTACTTGGAAGATCACATTGGCATCACTATTGAACAAATAATTATGCAAATGTTATTTACACAAGTGTTTAAAATGTTTTGTACCCAATATTTATTTTATACTTAAAACGTATTTAAAATTAAGTATAAAATTTTTGTTAAGAAATTAATTACCCTGAAGTAGATACATATTTTTGTAGGCTTATTCGTATACAAAGTGCTACTAGATTAATGTCGCGCTGTAAGTAATTAAATTACTACTCATTAAAATTACCTCTAAATTAAATTACTTACTGTCGAAACACATAGTTATTCCCGCTTTAAATATTTGTTCAGGAAATGTTTTTTTTTTGTAGCCCTATAATTCCCAACTCGTTCTAGTGAAGACTGTGAGGCATATCTTCTAATTTAGAGTCACAAAATGTTCCAAGTAATCTGCCTTTCCGGTCGAGCAGTAAGTGTGGTGTATCTTGCAGTGTATGCAGTAGTATATGTGCTAGGGTAAGTAGTAGTGTATGTGTTCTTAAGTGTAATTACTTGGAAGATCAAATTGGCATCACTATTGAAGAAATAATTATGCAAATGTTACTTACACAAGTCTTTAAAATGTTTTGTACCCAATATTTATTTTACACATAAAACGTATTTAAAATGAAGTATAAAATTTTTGTTAAGAAATTATTTACCCTGAAGGAGATACATATTTTTGTAGGCTTATTCGTATACAAAGTGCTACTAGATTAATCTCGCGCTGTAAGTAATTAAATTACTACTCATTAAAATTACTACTAAATTAAATTACTTACTGTCGAAACACATAGTTATTCCCGCTTTAAATATTTGTTCAGGAAACGTTTGTTTTTTTTTAGCCCTATAATTCCCAACTAGTTGTAGTGAAGACTGTAAGGCATGTCTTCTAATTTAGAGTCACAAAATGTTTCAAGTAATCTGTCTTTCCGGTCGAGCAGTAAGTGTGGTGTATGTTGGAGTGTATGCAGTAGTGTATGTGTTCTTAAGTGTAATTACTTGGAAGATCAAATTGGCATCACTATTGAAGAAATAATTATGCAAATGTTTTTTACACAAGTGTTTAAAATGTTTTGTACCCAATATATATTTTACACATAAAACGTATTTAAAATTAAGTATAAAATTTTTGTTAAGAAATTATTTACCCTGAAGGAGATACATATTTTTGTAGGCTTATTCGTATAAGTTAACACGCGCAAGCTTAAGTTTGCTGACAACGCTGTTACGCCGGATGCCGTCGTGACAAAGTTGCAGCCGAAACCAGAGACTCGCACGCGTAAGCTGCCGGACTGCCCGTTGCAGACGCTGACTCAACATTCAGCCGACTTTCCAGCGGCAGCGGCGGCTTCGTGGTCCGACGGAGTTGGCCCTAAATTTCAGTTTTTTAATTTTGTTCTCCAATTGTCAAGTACAATGAATAAAAACAAATAAAGTTACTTTGCCGAAATATAATAAATAAATCAAATTAAGATCCTTTACTTAAAATAAACGGTCTTGTTAATTGGCGCCCAAACGGAAAATAACCCAGTTACTCTATTATCTAACCGAAATAACTCTTCGAGCTAACGCAAAGAGTCCCGGTACGGTTCAATAAAGTGAATAACCAAATCAACAAGTGAACAGTTACTCTATTATCTAACTGAAATAACTCTTCGAGCTAACGCAAAGAGTTGCGGTACGATTCAAAGTGAACAAAAAAAAAAAAAACAAAACAAATTTTGTGAAAAAAAAACCGCAAAAAAAATATAGTGCAAAAATAGTGCAAAAAATACGCACTCACAATACACGAATACAAAAAATTAAAACCCCCAGCCAAAAGAGCTGAACGAATTAAATCAACAATACGAGCGGCCGGCGGGAAACAGCATATCGCAGCGGCCACCCCACCTCTTGATCGAAGTTAGAATTTCATGTCAAAAAAAATGTAAGTGAGATGTTCATTTTTATTTAAAATAAAGTAAATAAAGAACTCATTGCTGTCTAGTGTGAGATTTCAGTGTTTAATAAAACAGACTTAAGTAAATTTCTGCCTGTTGCAATAGAGTGCTGAAGAACCTCTATAAGCCTAAACAAAAAATTAATTCCGAAACGATTTGAATCTTTTATGTTGTGTCCGGGGAAATACCAAGAAAGGGCGGACGACAGTAGTGGCGACGAACTAATACCCTCATACTTAGAGCGGACTTTAGAGCAATCAAAAAAAATGAATACTGAACAGGTTGCCCGGATGGAGGCAAAGGTGCAGGCAGCCCTTGAGGAACAAGGCCGCTTATTTGAAGAGAGGATAGCCTCACTGACAAACCAGCTTAGTAAGGCTAGAGTTTCTGCACCACAGATAGAAATTTTTCAAGAAATTGAAATAGTGTCAGGGACCCGCTGCGACGAGCCCTTAGATGTAGCAAAATCCATCCCCGAGTTTGACGGAAAGATAGAAAACTACGTTTCGTGGAGGCAAGCCGCTTCCGCAGCCTATAAAGTCTTCGAGCCATACAACGGCACCTCAAGACACTACCAGGCAGTAGCTATAATCAGAAACAAAGTAAGGGGACCAGCAGATGCTGTGCTGGCCTCATTCAACACAGTGTTGAATTTTAAAGCCATTATTGCTAGGTTAGATTTCACATACGCGGACAAGACACCGGTTCACGTAATCCAACAGCAACTAAGCACGCTTCAGCAGGGCAACTTGCCACTAATACAATATTTCGACGAAGTCGAAAAAAAAACTCACACTATTGACAAATAAAACACTAATGACGCACGACCCCGTCGCAGCAGCTATATTAAACGAAAAATTTAGAAACGACGCGCTTCACGTTTTCGTCTCAGGATTAAAAAAATCTTTGAAGTGGGCGGTCTTCCCGGCGCAACCCATAGACCTCCCCTCAGCCTTAGCTCTAGCTCAAGAGCCGAATCAAGCAACGAAAGAGGCTTTTCGCAGCAAATTTGCAAAACACCTTGAGGAAAAACCCCAAAAACAAAATTCGCAAAAGTCTCAGAACTGGCGTCAGACGACCCAACAGGCAAAAGAAAAATCCTCAAAACAGGAATCCCTACTTCCAAAAGAACCAAAAAGATAGAAATGACCAGCAAAAACCCAAACAGCACAAAACAGCGCTTTAACAACCAAAAGTTCCAGGGGCGAGTCCCCGAGCCAATGGAGGTGGATCTCTCCTCGCGCTATAGGCAACCCGCACAGGGCTACAGGAACAATCACATTTACGTCGATCAGTCCATGAGGACCCAACAAAACCTTAATCATCTACCCCAAGAAGATAGTAGCGGGTGACTACGAGTCACGGTCACAGCATGAAACGACACAGGTTGAGGACGATTGT
>VCKV01000095.1:0-58617 GCA_005876975.1 Drosophila orena | reverse complement strand
ATGGAGGTTGGGTACAGAGGCGGGTTACTATGCCATAAGATATACTGGCATAGCGGCAGCATACATCAATGAGCTCTCAGAATTTCGTTTTTTCTATTAATATTTTTTTGCATTAATTATGAATCTTACTCATCTACGTAATAGGCACGGGACTATAAATTAAATTCAATGTGGCTTCTGATCGAGTGAGGGCTTTATTATTTGGCCAACGAACCCCCCAATGCCGACTGTAAGCTAGCTGCAACGGCCAACAATTTAGCGAAGATCTCACCACTTAATCTACTATGAAAGTTTTACAATATAAATCGAACATGAAAATAACTTACAAAATTTAAAGATTTCTCAAAGTTAAAATGTTAAAAGTCCATAATGAAAACAGAAAAGAATAAGAATATCCAGTTGGACAAGTGGTTACGAAAAGAAATTTGGGGAAAGAAATAGACTTAAACCCAGATATAAGAAACATGTAGTAAAAGAAGTTAACCTAATAAAATAATAATCCAAAATAGAAACCGAATTATCCACAAAGATAATCTCAAAAAGTAATATATATATAGTGACATATCCATAAGTCCCTAAGACTTAAGCACATGCCTACACACTAACAACATGTACACCCAAACACACCCACACACCAACACAACTCTGGATGTACCCAACAGATACCAGATACCTGATAAGTCACCCACTGGTAGACTAAACATCCGTTGTCTAATTTAAACAATCTATGCTTAAGCCCTCGCATCATCGTTGCGTTCCCACGTTCAAAGCTCGGACTCGCAATCCCGAAAAACAGAAGTATTAGATTTCAATAAACAAAATTATAAGAATCTAAGAGCACTTGTATCCAAGAGCGAATGCACTTGAATCCAAGAGAAATGCAAAGACTATTAAAGTCAGCAACTCCAAAGCTTTCTCTCTTCATTTGATCAGAACCCTAAAGTCTAAAGTCCATATTAGGAAAGCTCGAAACCGAGGCTTGAACGTCAATCAAATCAGAGTAATTAGCAGAGTTCAGTTTGAGACCTAATTATAATCGGTCGGTGTTCTTCTCAAGTAAAAATATTGTAATCATTCAGTAAAATAAAATTATATTTTTTTTACATATGAGTATTGCGATTATTTAATTGGCGCAGTCGGTAGGATCTGTTAAATAAAGAGTCCTTTTAGTACGGTACTGATTCATTGAAGGATACGCTATACAACTAGCTATCCAGGATCGGCGAATTAAAACAGTGATTCTAAAATTATTTTGAGATCCGCAAAAGAATCTACGTGAAAGTAGTATTCAAGAAAAATCCCGTGTGGTCAGTAACATCTGCAAAACAATTTAAAATCCCGTGCGGTCGGAAACAAAATTAATCAAAATTTTTAATTCCGTAACTTAAAACAAAAAATTAAAATAAACACCGTGTATCCAGAAACTTATACAAATACACCATGGCTGTTCCGCAACTTTCGGAAAACCCATCTAAATCAATTATTAAATCAAATTAAAGAACTGAACTACTACGATGGCACACCTGGCAAGCTGTCTGTGTTTGTTAACCAGGTCGAGCAGCTACTCAACTTATACCCTACCCAAGATGCCAGACAAGCACACGTTATCTACGGAGCAGTGAAACGGTTACTAGTGGATGCAGCATTGGAGGTCGTGACCCAAGAAAGAGTAAACACATGGCTGGATATAAAGACGGTCCTGGCGATGGCATTCAAGGATCACAGGCCCTACATAACACTTATAAGACAACTGGAGGATACATCCTACCCCGGAAGCATCTGTAAGTTCATCGAGAAGCTCGAATCACAATATTGGATTATGTTTGACAAGTTAGAATTAGAAAGCGACCCTGTAGATAAATCAAATTACACTGAAATGTTAAAAAGAACTGTTAAATCTGTAATAGATCGAAAATTGCCGGATAGAATTTATATGTCATTGGCACGCAAAGATATTGATACTATTTATAAATTAAAACAAGCTTCAATGGAGCTAGGCCTCTATGACGCCAGTCCAGAAAATCAGCGTTCTAATAGATCAGAAGGGAACAGACACAGGAACAGGGGAAATCATAGTCAAAACAATAATCAAAGATATTACAATAATAGAAATTACAATCACAGCAATTATTATCCTGGAACGAATCAGAATAACAATACGCAACAGAAAAATTCTAATCAACCTACAATAAATCAAAATCAGTATTCCACTCGTCCCATACCGGCTAATCAAAGGGGAAATTATTACACGTTTAGAAGGGAGTTAACACAAGGCCAACAAAACAATCCTCTTAACAATTCCCTTAATTTCAAACCTTCAACTTCAAATAATACTAACGGTCAGATGCCGGTAAAAAGACAACGAGAGAGTGAAAGTGGCCAAAGCAGAATGGATGTAAATTTTCATCAAACTGCCTCGGACACTCAAGTGACACAGGAGGACGTACCAGTCCCCATGTAAGAATAGGTTATCATAACAAAATTTACAAGGGAATGATCGACACAGGTTCATCCATCAATATCATAAGGGAAAAATTTTGAAAATTTAGAAGAAAACGAAGAAGATCTAACAGTGTATACCATTAAAGGGGCAATAAAATTAAAGAAAAGCATAATAATGAAACCCACTTCAGTATGTCCGTCTGTTCAGAAATTCTATATCCACAAATTTTCCGACAATTATGATTTCCTGTTAGGTCGAAAGTATCTAGAGGATACGAAAGCTAAGATAGATTATGATAACGAGACTGTAACTTTAGGTTCAAGAACCTTTAAGTTTGTGTATGGAGAAAAGAAGGGCGAGACCGCATCTAAATGCCTCGACCCACAGCAAAAGGATGATTCCACTCCAGTGGAGGAAATCAATCCAAAGATGCAAAAGGTTAAGACCGCACCTAAGTGCCTTAAACCAAAGCATCAACAACAGAAGAAGGAGACCGCATTACCAAAAATGCCTCACTTCAAAAGTTGTTAGTGACACAGTGGACAATGATGTAACACATCTCGATCCCATGTCCGTTGACAACGATATAGTCAACTTCGCGATCAACAATGAATTACGCGAATGTAACGAGTACAGACTCGAACATCTAAATGTAGAGGAAATTGAATGTTTAAAGAAAGTTCTATACGAATATAGAGACATTCAGTACAAGGAAGGCGAAAATTTGACCTTCACCAGTACTATTAAACATGTCATCCAGACTCAGCATGAGGATCCAGTATACCGTAAACCCCAAAGTGTTGACCAAGAAGTCAACAAACAAATCAAAGAAATGATAGAGCAAGGGATTGTTCGCAAATCGAAGTCCCCTTATTGTTCTCCTATTTGGGTGGTCCCCAAGAAGGCAGACGCCTCTGGGAAACAAAAATTTAGGTTGGTAGTTGATTACAGGAATCTAAACGAGGTAACTGTTAATGACAAATTCCCCATTCCTCGAATGGATGAGATATTGGATAAATTGGGTAGATGCCAATATTTTACCACCATTGATCTAGCTAAGGGTTTTCATCAAATCCAGATGGACGAAAATTCTATTGCAAAAACAGCTTTTTCAACTAAGCATGGGCATTACGAATATACACGCATGCCTTTGGCCTAAAGAATGCCCCAGCTACATTTCAGAGATGTATGAATAATCTTTTGGAAGATTTGATTTACAAAGATTGTTTAGTCTATTTGGACGATATTATTGTCTACTCCACTTCGTTGGAGGAACATATTTTATCTCTACTCTCTAACTTGAAGTTGCAGCTAGACAAATGTGAATTCATGAAAAAAGAAACTGAATTCCTGGGGCATATTGTCACAACAAATGGCATTAAACCAAACCCAAACAAAACCAATGCAATCACAAATTTTCCGTTACCTAAAACACCTAAACAGATAAAATCGTTTTTGGGATTATGTGGGTTCTATCGCAAGTTTATTCCTAACTTTGCCAAGATAGTTAAACCCATGACCCTCAAACTAAAGAAAGGTGCTGTAATAGATATTAAATGTAAAGACGACATCGAATCATTTGAAAGACTAAAGGTTTTGATAACTTCAGATCCGATATTAATCTACCCCGATTTTTCGAAGCCTTTTTCTCTAACAACTGACGCGAGTAATGTAGGTATTGGTGCAGTGCTGTCACAGAATCATAAGCCCGTTTGTTATGCCAGCAGAACGCTGAACGAACACGAAATCAACTATGCTACCATTGAAAAAGAATTGTTAGCTATAGTTTGGGCGACAAAATATTTCAGGTCATACTTATTCGGCAGGCCATTTGAAATAATGAGTGATCATAAGCCATTGGTATGGCTGAATAATATCAAAGAGCCGAACATGAAATTACAAAAGGTGGAAAATCAAACTTAATGAATTCGATTATAAAATAAAATATCTTCCAGAAAACTATGTCGCGGAAGCTCTTTCCCGCACAAAAATAGAAGAAGTCATGGTTGGCAAAGTCGCAAACAGCACAGACGCAACTATACATAGTGCTAATGAAGATAATTTAAATTATATATCCATAACGGAGAGACCAATCAATTTCTTCTCTAGACAAATAGAGATAGGAAAAGGCGACAGTGACACAACAAGTGTAAGTCACTACTTTCAAAAACTTAAGATTAAAATAATCTATAAAGAAATGACACTTGAACTCGCCAAAACCCTCATTAAGGAATATGTGTGCACCAAGAAAAGCGCAATTTACTTCCCTAATGATGAGGATTTTCTGATCTTCCAGAGGGCATTTACCGAAATCATAAGCCCTAACAATTTCACAAAACTATTGAGATGTACCACGAAGCCAATGGATATACTAACTTATGCGGAATTTAAGGATTTAATCCTAAAGAGACATAAGGAAGTTTTACACCCAGGTATAGAAAAAACCATTAATTGGTTTAAAGAAAAATACTATTACCCAGATAGTCAAAAGCTAATTCAAAATATTATTAATGAATGTGAAATCTGTAATCTGGCAAAAACAGAACATAGAGACACTAAATTGACATTTGAAACAACGCCAGAAATATTTAACACAAGGGAAAAATACGTGATAGATTTTTATTCACTGGTAACCAGATCTTCTATTCTTGTATTGATATTTATTCAAAATTTGCCTCCCTAGTTGAAGTAAAAAGTAGAGATTGGCTAGAAGCGAAAAGAGCCATTACTAAAATATTCAATGATATGGGAAAGCCACAAGAAATTAAAGCAGACAAAGATTCAGCTTTTATGTGCATAGCTTTGCAAAATTGGTTACGATCCGAAGGCGTACAAATTTCTGTAACAACCAGCAAAAATGGTGTATCCGATATAGAAAGATTTCACAAGACCGTAAACGAAAAGCTAAGAATCATCTGTAATGAACAAAATATCGAAAATAGGTTTACAAGGTTCGAAACAATCTTATACGTCTATAATCATAAAACTAAACATAATAGTACAAAACGATCTCCGGCAGACATTTTTCTATATGCAGGCAGCCCAGACTTTAACGTACAACAAAACAAAATTGATAAGATCGAATATCTTAATAAGAATAGGCATGATTTTGAAGTTGATATAAAATATAGACAGGCTCCACTCGTGAAGAGTAAAATCACCAATCCATTTAAAAAGACAGGAAGAATTGAACAAGTAGACAGTAAACATTTTGAAGAAACAAACCGCGGCAGGAAAATCGTTCATTATAAATCAAAATTCAAGAAACAAAAAAAGATTAATAAGAGCAAATACGATAATTCCAGACCAGCCAGAGAAGCGCAAAGTACGCAATATATTTCTAATAATGCTTAGTTGCATGTTATCACTTATCACTATGGTCAAATGCAGCAACATCGAAGTAAACCCAATAAGTGCGAAAAATGGATACCTTATATTCCAAACCGGAACAATGGAAATTCCAACCAGCTACGAATACCACTATTTGAGTATAAACATAACAAAGACAATGCTTATGTTCGAAAATCTAGTAACTGAAGCAAATGACTATCCCAATGTACCTCAGATACAATATTTAGCCGATAAACTAAAACGGGAAATAAATGGATTAAGAATTATTAACAGAAGCAAAAGAGGTCTCTTGAACGTAGTAGGGAAGGCATATAAATACTTATTTGGTACATTAGATGAAGACGACAGGGAGGAGTTAGAGGAAAAAATTAATAACATGTCAGAAGACTCCGTTAAGACCCATGATCTAAACATGGTTATCGACATAATTAACAGCGGCATAGACATAATTAATAGGCTCAGGGTAGAAAAAAAACAGAACCAACAAATTGCGATACTGATATTCAACCTACAGCAGTTTACAGAATACATAGAAAACATCGAGTTAGGTATGCAATAACCAGATTAGGGATCTTTAACCCAAAATTACTAAAACATGATTATTTGAAATACATAAATTCGGAGAAAATGCTAAAGATAAAAACATCAACTTGGCTCAAGACAGATACGAACGAAATTTTGATTATATCCCACGTTCCTAGCGAGGTCACTAAAGTTCCGATATTTCAAATAGTTCCATACCCAGATGAACATAACTATATTCTAACCGAGCAAGTATTCGATAAGTTTTATGTATTCAATAACCAAGTATTTCATAAAGATACAGATAAATTAATATTCGACAAATGTATTGTTGGACTTATTAAACAAGAGCAAACTCAATGCAAATACATTAAAACCCAAAGAAATTTCCAAATAAATTATATAGAACCAAATATACTTTTAACATGGAATATTCCTGAAACAGTTGTCAACCAAGATTGTACAAACAACAAAATATTAATATCAGGAAACAACATCATTAAAATTAAAAATTGTACCATGCAAATAGATGAATTCCTAATTTCTAATCATGTAGCAGATTTTACACAAACGATTTATATCACCAACAATGTTACACGCTTAGAACCAATAAGTCACTTAGAAACAAAAAGAAATGATAAAATTGCATGTAAAACACTACGACTTTTTCCAAATTATATGCATTACAACTTTTGTCATCATGATAATTAGTTTGACTCTGTATTTAGCATATAAGTTTAAAAATATACCTAAGAAAATTATTGTCAAATATTGTAAACAAAAAGAAGAACATCCACACCTTGAAACTAATGTCAAGGAAAATATTCAACCAGAAAACAATGTTATGATATATCCAAATTTAACGACCTGAGGACAGGCCAAATTCAATGATTGGGGGAGTGACATATCCATAAGTCCCTAAGACTTAAGCACATGCCTACACACTAACAACATGTACACCCAAACACACCCACACACCCAAAACAACTCTGGATGTACCCAACAGATACCAGATACCTGATAAGTCACCCACTGGTAGACTAAACATCCGTTGTCTAATTTAAACAATCTATGCTTAAGCCCTCGCATCATCGTTGCGTTCCCACGTTCAAAGCTCGGACTCGCAATCCCGAAAAACAGAAGTATTAGATTTCAATAAACAAAATTATAAGAATCTAAGAGCACTTGTATCCAAGAGCGAATGCACTTGAATCCAAGAGAAATGCAAAGACTATTAAAGTCAGCAACTCCAAAGCTTTCTCTCTTCATTTGATCAGAACCCTAAAGTCTAAAGTCCATATTAGGAAAGCTCGAAACCGAGGCTTGAACGTCAATCAAATCAGAGTAATTAGCAGAGTTCAGTTTGAGACCTAATTATAATCGGTCGGTGTTCTTCTCAAGTAAAAATATTGTAATCATTCAGTAAAATAAAATTATATTTTTTTACATATGAGTATTGCGATTATTTAATTATATATTTGTTTTAATTTACAGGAAATGTATTCCATATTGCCACTTTTAACAATCTGACCAGTTCCGAGATAATTGATTATTCAAACCATGAGTTTTTTCTGTTCAAGGACGAAAAGGATAGTGAATTATTCCACGTAACCAATTTAAATTTTTATAAAGAAATAATCAATGTTGAATCACAAAACATAAAAACAGACCATAATAACAGATCACAGTGGGAAATCAAATAGGATTTAGAAGTTATCGAACTAATTTTATCACAGTTAATATCATCTAAATCTTAAAGGGGAATTAATGAGTTAGGCACCGTGTGAAAGTGGTTAGCTGGAACTCCGGATCATAATGACTTCGTCAAAATTCAAATTAAAATCAATGACTTAATAGAAAATAATAATAAACAATTTATTATCAACTCCAAATGGTTCAAAGAAATAGAATCTATTTCTGATGACCTTAAACATGTATTTAATGACCAAGATTTACCATTAAGAAAACATCGCCTAAGACTTTTAACATTTGAGCTACAAAATTTAATCACATTGGCTGAAATTGATGTAGCTAATACTAAAATTTTAAACAATGAAGACATAAAAGATATATTAAGTCACGAACTAAGACCTGTAGTCATTGCAGATCTAATGAATATCTCTGTGTTCAAAATTGCATTTCATAAAGGACCTACTAATTATTTATATAAAATACCCTATAATTTCAAATAGATGCGACATATACCTAGAGCCATTTCCAAAATATATGGAAAACTAGCAATCAAGTCGCAAAATACGAAATATTTAACAACTTCTGTATCATTAGTAAAGAAAAAACCTGTTTCACAAATTTATTAAATGGAGAAAAATCAACTTGTAAAAAAATTAGAGAAAAAGATAAAAAAAATAGACATCATTTAAGGCGGTGCCATTTTTATAAATGGTAACAATATTGTTAACAACTCCCATATAAATGGATCTTTTCTTATTACATTTAATGGTTGCTATATCCCAGAGATCCGATTACACTTCTGGCACCGTATGTTGATGACACAGCCTTCATCGCAAACTCGCTGTGTCGATTGGAGGCATCCAGGAAAACCCAACAATTCTTGGACCTGTATAGCGAGTGGACAAACAGGTGGAAGCAAGTCCCGGCCACTGCAATTTTTCCCTGAGGTATAAAGTCCTCCCTAGGGTCAAATTGCGGGACACTCTCATCCCCCAATCACCCCAAGCGCTGTACCTGGGATTGATCCGCTCACGTGGGGGCAGCAGACCAATAAAATTGCAGCAACTTGCCGCGGGAAGCTTAGGAAACTGAACTGGTTGTTGAAGCCAACGAGCCAGCTAAGCCTAAGAAACAAAGTGCTGCTCTACAGAGCCATAGTGGTCCCTTCGATGACCTACTGCGTCCAGATATGGGGTACGGCCTCCGATTCTAACATCATGGGAGTGCAGAGGGTTTAAAGCCGAGCGTTGCGCACGATCACAAATGCGCCCTGGTATGCAAGAAATGTGGACATTGCAAACGACCTCAACATCCTCACTGTTCAAGTCGCTACAACGATCGGCTTCAGGCCCACAAAGCGGCTTCTTTGGCTAACCCGACGTCCAGCCGAATACTAAGGAGGGGACATCCAGGAGACCTTTGGACAACAAGGAGGCAACGAACGCGGATGCTCCTCCAGTAGTCAAAAACAAATTTTAAAATCCATTGTAATAAAAATTGTTAGTTTATCTTTCCTGTTATGATTTCATGTCATGTTTGTTACGATTTTGTTAGTTCCTACGTTTTAAAACCATTTATTTGGTTGATTAACGTTTAATAAAAATGTATTATTATTATCTCAAAAAAAAATGGTACAACCACCATTAACAACGTTTCATATACATATATAGAAAACAAAATTCTTGATTATATAGCTGCAAACCATTTCACAAATTATGAAATTTCAGATTACATTTTGTCAAATAATTCAGAGCTCTCTTTAGATAATATTAAAACATTAAATCCTTTCATTAAAATAAATAATACTAAGATATCACTTTCCTGTATATTATTAATTTTAATCATTTTATATTTAATTTTTTTAATTATTATTAAATATATTCATGTTATATTTGTAACCAAAAAACATCGGACAGATACAGAAAAGTCTTTTAATCAAAAAGAATTTTTAACAGAATTAAGAGATCACTTAAATGACACTCGAAAAGAATCGGAACGGGACGCTCCATTTTAGAAGGGGGAGAGTTATGCAACCCATGATTCAGGGGCCCTTACCCAATTTATAAACAATTTTTAAAAATCCAATCTCAACGATTTGCCTTTGATCTCAAAGTTGCACTTCGCCGGCCTGTAAATAAGTCTAGCTTAACGTAAACACAGCTTCCTCTTGACCGAACTTAACGTAAACACAGCTTCCTCTTGGTGACCACCAAACATATTGCGTATCAATCAAACTGCAATGGTCAACATAATTGAATTTCACAACGCAGTGAAACAATATCAGCATTAAGCTTTATTTTCAAAGTTCAATAAGTTTCAAGAAAGCTCCTGGCCGAGGTTTCGAGGAGAATATTTAAATGAAAGCTATCAGTCGATTCCTGATATAAAATCTGATCGGTTATCCGGTCTTAAAAAACGTATAGTAAAAACCACTTTGTAAACTTTAACAATGAAATACAAAATAAATTTTTTTATTTAAATTCCAAATAAATTAATTTGTACACATTCTAAATTTGACAAAATATGCCCTTCACTTCAGAAGTTTATGGACTATCAATCTATATTATTTGTAAACGATTGCAACCATATAAAAAACTCTAATTTTGCATAATACATGATAATTATTTAAAACATTATAGAAATATTTTAACTATTTAGTATATTTATTAGTACGAATTATTAGTATACAAGTACAAAAAAACATGTATACTTATGTAAATGACCAATTTTCAGTATTTGAAATGCAAATATTATTTTGTTGAATGCTTTTGTTATATTCTAATTTGATATTTTTAAAAACCGCGCAATTTTGGGTGGGTAAAAAATCGCACCAAATTTATTGTTTCTCCTTTTAGTTGCTCTTAATCGGTTAGCTTAAAGCTGTTAAATACACAGAGCTTATCGTTTTTAATAATATATCCGCATTTATATTTTGTGAGGAGTCTTAAAACTCCCCACAAATCGAGGTGTAGGAGAGCTGTCTAGCAACAGCGAAGAAGGCTGGGATGCAGAAGGAGTCAAGGGCAACCAGGTCGAACGGCAAATAATGGGCCTTGGACCCGAGCGAAGCAGAGAGACCGTGAACTAACGGTACCGCGCTGGACCTTGGACTCCAGCCGGCCAAGGGCACAGAGGTCGAACGGTAACGGTGCGAACTTTCGTCAAGCACAAAGAGGACGCACCGTGGACCAACGGGACCTGAGTCGGACCTTTTACTGAGCGGGCCGTGTGCAAAAAGGCTCCGACATAACATCCTAAACCTCAAGCCCGATCAGGGAACCACCGTCGAGGACACCGCAGGACAACGAAGGCACCAGGCAGCGCACAGGAACCTGGCACGGTCAGAAGGGTCGGTGGAGTCAGTGGTCGGACAAGGTGGGCCTGGGAGGAGCGTTAGCTTGACCCAACGGGCGATACACCTTCCCCACCATAACATCCTAAGCCCCAGTCGAGCCGGCACGGGTAAGCAAAACGCGCAGCCGTCGGCGAGGACTGCAGTAGCCCAGCTGAAAAGAATTCCGGAAATAAAGCTACCACATCTTAAAACTCTGTCTTCTCTTTGGTCGGGCAATCACACAAAACATAAATTTGGTGGGACGAACACACAAACTCTCTGAGCTAGCCCTATATACTTAAACAAAAGTTTATGGACTTTCAATCTATATTATTTGTACTCTGGCAATCGAGTACAAAGTACTCGTAAGTAAAAAGTAAAAACTCTAATTTTGCATTGCCTTAACATGATAATTATTTAATTACATTATAGAAATGGTAATAGGTGAATAAATGTACATAATAATACCGAATTATTTTAATAAATTACTTTATATTAGAAAATATGTCGTTAGAGTATTCAGCTTACGACGTGGAAATTTATTTGATCTTAGTGATTCTTAGGTGCATACTTCTGTAAATGATCAATTTTCAGTATTTGAAAAGCAAATATTATTTTGTTGACTACGTATATTAGAGGTAATTAATAATTAAAATATTCATATGTAAACGGTAGCTAATTCGATCGGCGATTTTAACTAAATAATATTAAAACAACTTCTTAAAAAGTTCACGGCATCAATTTTTAAATAATATTTTATTAGCTCATATTACAAAGAAATTGACCAAAACATTAATCAAATTCGTTTCTTAGATCAAAATTGATTTCAAACCGAAAATCGTCTTCTAGCACAACTACGCACACATGCACACTTTTTTGTTTACTGTTTTCACTCACACAAGCAAGTGAATTCTATTTTTAGATTTTTATGCTCCCAACTATTACATAGAAGATGAGCAAATGAAATAACGCAGAAAATAATCAATCCTTAGAATGTCAATTGAAAGAGATTATTAAATGCAACTACTTAAGTGTTCGAAAACCTGCCGAACCTTTAGTCAAATGTGAAATAAAACTATGATTAGAAAAGTCAAAGCCATTTAGCTGCGCCCCAAGAAGACTCGGAGAAAGAAAAGTTACAAAAATTGTTAGATAAATAAGTAAAAGAGGGAATTATACAACCAACTTGATTTAAAAAATAGTTATTTTCATGTATTTGTTAATAAGGAATCGGTTAAATACACCTCATTTGTTACACCGTTAGGGCAATTCGAATTTCTCAGAATGCCAATGGGTCTGAAAACTGCATCGGCAGTGTTTCAAAGGTTTATAAACAAAATAAGGAACTTATGAGGGGCAACAAAGTAATTGTATATATGGACGACATGTTGATTGCCAGCAAAGACACGGAGAAACATTTAAAAACCTTAAAGGAGGTTTTTCTCAGATTAGCTCAAAACAAATTAGAATTAGAATGAATAAATGTGAGTTCCTTTAGACAAATATTAAGTATTTAGGATTCATTATAAATGGCGAAGGCATTAGGGCTGATGATAAAGGGATAGATGCGATACAACATATTGTAGTTCCAGACAAAATACAATCAGTTTAAAGTTCCATAGGTTTATGTTCATACTTCCGTAGGTTTATAAAAGATTTGTCAACATTGGCAAAACCATTATATGATCTTTTGAGAAAAGATGAAAAATTTAAATTTGGAGAAAAGGAAATGAACTGTTTTTCAACACTTAAGGAAAAGTTAGGGCTGGCACCGGTTTTAGCCATTTATAATTTCAAAGACGAAATAGAGCTGCACTGTGATGCAAGCGCTCTTGGTTTCGGTGCTGTGTTATGTCAAAGGAAAGAGGATAGGAAATTGCACCCTATATTTTATTTTTCGAAACGAACAACCGTCGCTGAAGCAAATATCACGAACTGGATCAATGGCAATTATTCATGCGCTGCGAAGATTTAGAATATATAGTTGTATGAAAAACGCTTTAAGATTATTACTGATTGTAATTCTTGTACTTAATCCACGAATATGGGCGTTTAAGCTTCAGAACTACGACTATGAGCTCATACACAGAGAAGGTAAAAGGATGCAGCATGTAGATGCTCTTAGTAGATGCACGAATATTTTAATAGTAGAATCAAATACGTTTGAAGATAATTTAGTAGTATGCCAAGCCAAGGATCAAAAAATTCAAGAAATTATGAAACTGTTAGAGAAAAGTTAACGTAAGTTATTCGAAATGAGAAACGGTATAATTAATAGAAAATGTTACGATGGCAGACTATTATTTTATGTTCCAGCAGACATGGAAGTATAAGTAGAGACAAAATGTTAGATATAATTCTTAAGACTTATTGGTTTCCCAATGCCGAAGACAAATGTTTAAGCCATATAGGAAATTGCTTAAAATGAGTTGCGTTCTCCCCTAAGACGGGTAAGGAAGGATTTCCGCATTGCATTCCGAAAGGTAGCAAACCGTTTGTATACATATCATCATACACGGCCCAGTCGATTCAGGTAGATTCAAAAAAACTTATTTTTCTTGTCATCGACGGTTTTACAAAGTTCGTATGTTTATATACTTCAAAAACCAATATTACAAGGGAAGTCATTACAGCCCAAAAAGACTATTTTAAAGCATACAGCAAGCCAAAGTCTATTATAATATTTCTGATCGAAAGAGTTTGATGATTTTGTGTCAGAGTTTGATATGAAGATTGCGACTGGATCACCCCATGCGAATGGACAGGTTGAAAGATTCAATAGAAGTTTATGTCCAATGATAGCAAAACTGGTAGAACCAGAGAAAGGTATAAGTTAACACGCGCAAGCTTAAGTTTGCTGACAACGCTGTTACGCCGGATGCCGTCGTGACAACGTTGCAGCCGAAACCAGAGACTCGCACGCGTAAGCTGCCAGACTGCCCGTTGCAGACGCTGACTCAACATTCAGCCGACTTTCCAGCGGCAGCGGCGGCTTCGTGGTCCGACGGAGTTGGCCCTAAATTTCAGTTTTAATTTTGTTCTCCAATTGTCAAGTACAATGAATAAAAACAAATAAAGTTACTTTGCCGAAATATAATAAATAAATCAAATTAAGATCCTTTACTTAAAATAAACGGTCTTGTTAATTGGCGCCCAAACGGAAAATAACCCAGTTACTCTATTATCTAACCGAAATAACTCTTCGAGCTAACGCAAAGAGTCCCGGTACGGTTCAATAAAGTGAATAACCAAATCAACAAGTGAACAGTTACTCTATTATCTAACTGAAATAACTCTTCGAGCTAACGCAAAGAGTTGCGGTACGATTCAAAGTGAACAAAAAAAAAAAAACGAAACAAATTTTGTGAAAAAAAACCGAAAAAAAAATATAGTGCAAAAATAGTGCAAAAAATACGCACTCACAATACACGAATACAAAAAATTAAAACCCCCAGCCAAAAGAGCTGAACGAATTAAATCAACAATACGAGCGGCCGGCGGGAAACAGCATATCGCAGCGGCCACCCCACCTCTTGATCGAAGTTAGAATTTCATGTCAAAAAAAATGTAAGTGAGATGTTCATTTTTATTTAAAATAAAGTAAATAAAGTACTCATTGCTGTCTAGTGTGAGATTTCAGTGTTTAATAAAACAGACTTAAGTAAATTTCTGCCTGTTGCAATAGAGTGCTGAAGAACCTCTATAAGCCTAAACAAAAAATTAATTCCGAAACGATTTGAATCTTTTATGTTGTGTCCGGGGAAATACCAAGAAAGGGCGGACGACAGTAGTGGCGACGAACTAATACCCTCATACTTAGAGCGGACTTTAGAGCAATCAAAAAAATGAATACTGAACAGGTTGCCCGGATGGAGGCAAAGGTGCAGGCAGCCCTTGAGGAACAAGGCCGCTTATTTGAAGAGAGGATAGCCTCACTGACAAACCAGCTTAGTAAGGCTAGAGTTTCTGCACCACAGATAGAAATTTTTCAAGAAATTGAAATAGTGTCAGGGACCCGCTGCGACGAGCCCTTAGATGTAGCAAAATCCATCCCCGAGTTTGACGGAAAGATAGAAAACTACGTTTCGTGGAGGCAAGCCGCTTCCGCAGCCTATAAAGTCTTCGAGCCATACAACGGCACCTCAAGACACTACCAGGCAGTAGCTATAATCAGAAACAAAGTAAGGGGACCAGCAGATGCTGTGCTGGCCTCATTCAACACAGTGTTGAATTTTAAAGCCATTATTGCTAGGTTAGATTTCACATACGCGGACAAGACACCGGTTCACGTAATCCAACAGCAACTAAGCACGCTTCAGCAGGGCAACTTGCCACTAATACAATATTTCGACGAAGTCGAAAAAAAACTCACACTATTGACAAATAAAACACTAATGACGCACGACCCCGTCGCAGCAGCTATATTAAACGAAAAATTTAGAAACGACGCGCTTCACGTTTTCGTCTCAGGATTAAAAAAATCTTTGAAGTGGGCGGTCTTCCCGGCGCAACCCATAGACCTCCCCTCAGCCTTAGCTCTAGCTCAAGAGGCCGAATCAAGCAACGAAAGAGGCATTTTCGCAGCAAATTTTGCAAAACACCTTGAGGAAAAACCCCAAAAACAAAATTCGCAAAAGTCTCAGAACTGGCGTCAGAACGCCCAACAGGCAAAGGAAGAAAATCCTCAAAACAGGAATCCCTACTTCCAAAAGAACCAAAAAGATATAAATGACCAGCAAAACCCAAACAGCACAAAACAGCGCTTTAACAACCAAAAGTTCCAGGGGCGAGTCCCCGAGCCAATGGAGGTGGATCCCTCCTCGCGCTATAGGCAACCCGCACAGGGCTACAGGAACAATCACATTTACGTCGATCAGTCCATGAGGACCCAACAAAACCTTAATCATCTACCCCAAGAAGATAGTAGCGGTGACTACGAGTCACGGTCACAGCATGAAACGACACAGGTTGAGGACGATTTGTCCGGAGCCGAAAGCTGTAATTTTTTAGCGGAAGCTCCCTGCTTCCGTTCATAAGACGAACGGTTGCAGGGCGAATTATCAGACTTCTGATAGACACAGGGGCCTCAAAAAATTATATAAAACCCCTTCCCGAACTGGCACATTGGGTGTCAGTTGACAGCCCTTTTCAAGTCAAATCAATTCATGGGCACACTAAGATCGAGCAGAAATGCCTCATCCACCTTTTCGATGTAAAGTCCTATTTTTTCATGCTAGAGTCACTTAATGACTTTGATGGCATTATTGGCCTTGACCTCTTAAAACAGGTCAATGCTCAAATAGATCTGACAAACAACGTCATTAAACATGACCATGGGATAGAAAAAATCGAGTTCACCAAATGTCAACAGGTGAACCATATCCAAATTAATGACGCAGATGTCCCTCCTGCTATCAGACTCACTTTTGATAGTATGATAAAAAAAATGGTAAAGGCATTTGCGGACGTTAATGAGTCCCTACCGTACAACATAAATACGGTTGCCACCATACCAACGGATGACGAACCAGTTTACTCAAAACTGTATCCGTATCCAAAGGGCGTGTCTGACTTTGTCAATGCAGAAGTTAAACAACTTCTAGCGAACGGCATAATACGACCGTCAAAGTCTCCTTACAATAACCCGATATGGGTCGTCGACAAAAAAAGCATCGACGAAGCGGGTCACAAACAAAAGCGCCTGGTTATTGATTTTAGGAAACTAAATCATAAGACAACCGACGACAAATACCCTATCCCATCCATTTCGACTATATTGTCAAATTTGGGCGAGGCTCAGTATTTTACTACGCTGGACCTCAAGTCAGGGTTTCACCAAATCGAATTGGTTGAAAGAGACAGGAAAAAGACAGCGTTCTCTGTCAACAACGGGAAGTACGAGTTTTGTAGACTCCCCTTCGGGCTAAAAAATGCCCCAAGTATTTTTCAACGAGCCATTGATGATGTGCTTCGCGAACAAATTGGTAGGATATGTTATGTTTACGTCGACGACGTAATAATTTTCTCCAAGTCCAAAGAAGACCACGTCAGAGACATTGAGTGGGTCTTGAAAAACCTTAGGGACGCAGGCATGCGGGTGTCTCAAGAAAAATCCAAGTTTTTCAAGAAAAGCGTGGAATATTTGGGATTTACAGTGTGCAGAGGCGGGATTCAGTCCTCGCCCGATAAAATTAAGGCTATTAAGGACTTTCCCCCACCAAAAACACTATTCGCTCTTAGATCATTTTTAGGTCTAGCACGCTACTATAGCTGCTTCATAGCGGGCTTTGCCAACATCGCAAGGCCCCTAACAGATATCTTGAAAGGCGAAAATGGCAAAGTAAGTGCCAACTACTCAAGAAAGGTGATAATCGAGTTGTCACCAGAGCAATATGAAGCCTTCGATAGGCTAAAAAACATACTGGCCTCCGAAGATGTAATGTTGTCCTACCCAAATTACAAAAAGCCCTTTGACCTCACAACAGATGCGTCTGGCTACGGACTGGGAGCGGTACTGTCTCAAGACGGCCGCCCGATAACGATGATATCGCGAACACTGCGGGGTAATGAGGTAAATTTTGCCACAAATGAGCGTGAGCTTCTCGCCATCGTATGGGCACTTAAGAACCTCAGAAATTACTTGTATGGTGTTAAGAATCTTAACATTTATACAGATCACCAGCCATTAACCTTTTCGGTATCGGACAAAAACCCGAATGCAAAAATAAAGCGTTGGAAAGCCTTTATTGATGAGCACAACGCGAACATAATTTATAAACCCGGAAAGGAGAATTTGGTAGCAGACGCCTGTCTCGCCAAAATGTCAATGCACTAGAGGACTCAGTGGAATCGGATGTCGCCACCATCCACAGCGAAGAATCCCTCACGTATACCATTGAAGCCACAGAAAAGCCGGTGAACTGTTTCCGGAACCAAATTATTTGGAAGAAGGAACAATTCCCCATCAGAAGACGCTTATTTTGTTTAAGACAAAAACTCGTCACATACTACATTTCTCTGACCGCAGCACATTATTGCAAAGCATTAAAGATGCGGTAAACGCTGACGTAGTCAACGCAATTCATTGCGAGCTACCCATACTGGCTTTCATCCAACACGGATTAGTCGCGGCATTCCCTTCCACCACCTTTAGATTTTGCAAGAACTTGGTAACAGATATTGTAAACCAACGGAACAGAGGGAAATTGCGACAGCCGAACATAATCGCGCGCACAGAGCAGCGCAAGAAAATGCGAAACAAATACTTAGGGACTACTTTTTTCCAAAAATGGGTCACTTAACCTCAGAAATAGCTGCAAACTGTAGAATCTGTACTATGAGTAAACATGATCGGCACCCAAGAAAACAGGAAATAGGAAAACCCCGATACCGTCGTTCGCCGGAGAAATGTTGCATATAGATGTTTACTCCACTGCCGGTAAATATTTTCTAACCTGCATCGATAAGTTTTCCAAGTTTGCAGTAGTACAACCTATACGGTCTCGTGCAATTGTGGATATAAAAGCTCCACTTTTGCAACTTTTGAACATGTTCCCCAAAACAAAGGGAATTTACTGCGACAATGAGAAATCCTTGAACTCAGAAACCATTAAATCAATGCTCAACAATAACTTTGGCATCGTGATTTCAAACGCCCCACCCTTGCATAGTCTCTCTAATGGACAAGTCGAGCGGTTCCACGGCACTCTTGGGGATATAGCACGCTCTTATAAGTTGGAAACACAGGTAGAGGACACTGTCGAAAACATTCTCCTTGCAACTATAAAGTACAACAGGTCAATCCATTCGGTGACAAACGAGAGACCCCATAGACATAATTCACGCAGCCTCCAAAGATAGTACAGTCCAGATCAAAGAAAAAATCGCGTCAGCTCAGCAAAAGACACTTGACCAAATGAATATAAAAAGAGTCTATAAGTCATATCTGGTAGGGCGATCGGGTTTGGATAAAAAACAATAAACGATTAGGAAATAAACTATCACCCCTATTCACAGAAGGCATAGTGGAAGCAGACCTAGGTACGACGGTTCTTATTAAAGGGAGGGTGGTCCATAAGGACAATCTTAAATAGGCTTTTAACGTTTGGAAAATCATTTTTAACTAATTACATTTTTTAGGTTATATCTTTTCAGTTTAATAATAGCAACCATGACCTTGACCGAAGCGACATTGAGACTCAACGACTACTCCCACGCGGACTACATACCTATAGTTGACGGAGACGTAACAATCTGGGACGCGTACACTTACTTGGGACACACGACGAACCTGACATCTTTCGAAACTTACATCGACGAGACATGGAAACTAATAGACAAACTACCCAAAGATCATATGAGACAGGTATTGAAAACGGACGTACAGCACATAGCCACCTTAATAACTTCCTTGACCGTTCATCACCGACAAGCACGTAGCATTAACATGATAGGCAGTGCCCTTAAGGCAATTGCAGGAACCCCAGATTTTGATGACTGGGAACAAATAAAATTCAAACAAAATCAGTTAATAGAATCCGAAAGCAGGCAGATAGAGATCAACACTAAATTCCAAACAAGACTCAATGACGTTTCAAGGGCCATCAATAACATTTTGAAACCAGATGCAGAGGTCGAACATTTTATGCAACTATTTTGGCAAAGAATAGAATGATAATTACTAACCTTGAGGACTTAATCCTTACTGTTACACTCGCAAAAATAAATTTAATCAGCCCCCTTATACTAGACAGCATCGACATTAAAGAATTATTAAATGAACAACTCACCAATATTAGTATAACCGACCTTTTAGAGGTCTCTCATATAAAAGCTTTTCAAAATTCTGAATTATTGTACTTTCTGATCAAATATCCAAAACCTCTGTTAAGCTGTAAAAAAATAGATATTCTTCCTGTCCAGCATAATAACGTAATATTAGATCTAGAAGAGGGTAATACGGTGGCCGACTGCGGAACAAGGACCTACGCTGTACGTGACTGCGCTGCTACTGTGAGCACCACTTTCTGCAGAAGACTACAAAATACTTCATGCGCGCAGCAACTGGTATCTGGAGCCGTCGCACACTGTGCCACACGCCCCGGTCACCTGGCGCCCGTGATAGTAATCGGAGAGGGCATTGCAGTAATAAACAACGCGACCATTAATGTAGTGGACAGCACTGGACACAAACAGATAATCGCGGGAACCTTCCTCGCGACATACGACGATTACGTCTCACTGAATGACACCCGTTACGTGAACCACCGAGGCATCCTGAAGAAGAAACCTGCTGTATCCACGTCAACCGTGGTCAACGTCACCCTTTTTAGAGAACATCTGAGCCTCCCATTCCTACATGACCTTACCATGAAGAATCTCCGCCATATCGGGGATCTTAGAACAGGATTATCTTCACGATCATATGGCGGCTTGGCACTCATCGCCCTATTCCTACTCCTCCTGGGCACCTGGAAATTGTACCAGCGCAGAATGAGAAAGAAGAAACCCGAAGACGCGTTTCAAACTAGTAGGGGAGGAGTTAACACGCGCAAGCTTAAGTTTGCTGACAACGCTGTTACGCCGGATGCCGTCGTGACAACGTTGCAGCCGAAACCAGAGACTCGCACGCGTAAGCTGCCAGACTGCCCGTTGCAGACGCTGACTCAACATTCAGCCGACTTTCCAGCGGCAGCGGCGGCTTCGTGGTCCGACGGAGTTGGCCCTAAATTTCAGTTTTAATTTTGTTCTCCAATTGTCAAGTACAATGAATAAAAACAAATAAAGTTACTTTGCCGAAATATAATAAATAAATCAAATTAAGATCCTTTACTTAAAATAAACGGTCTTGTTAATTTATATATTGGGAAACAGTAAAAGATAAAGTTGAGCACGTACTAAATAATACACAACACCGCAGTATCAAGCAAACTCCAAGCAAAGTACTTTTTGGAACAAAGAGGAAAAATAGTAGACGAATTAAAAAAAACCTAGAAGAATTAGATAATACGAAATGATAAGACCGCCAGAAGGACATCTGAATACAAAATAGGAGATTATGTAATAATGAAAAATTTTGACATCACAGCAGGCATATCTAGAAAATCGATTCCAAAATGTAAATGTCCATATGTGATTTCAAAAGTATTAAGAAACGACAAATTCTTGTTAAAGGACGTAGAAGGGTTTCAGGTATCTCGTAGCACGCACCAAGGTGTCTGGAGCATTCAAAATATGAAACATTGGATAGACCACAAGAAAAAGAAATGAGCACACAAACACTGTTAATAATAATACAAATAGATATAGAATGTGCATATGTATAGATAAGAAAAAAAAAGTCGTTATACAACTACAAATAAGCAATGTTAACCATGATCAGCTAGTCAGGATGGCCGAGATGTGGTAGGATAGATACTCGTAAGTCTCACAGTACCATTTATGCACGATGTATTAGCTTAGGTAGAGGTATGAAATTCATACTATGAATCCCATGGTGGCAAACAGAAGCGCAAGATCAAATCCCCGTTATGAGTAAGAACCATATTGTCATCTCGCTCTTACTCATAAGATAGCACTAAGAGATACAAATTTACAACTAGCTCTCCACGTATACATAGAGATATGGGAGAGCATAAGTAAAAGGCGAATAAGCAAAGCGCGGCATTGTGTGGCGAGTTCTTGGTTATACGAGTCGAATAAAGAAAAATAAGTAGTTTAAGCGACGCATCGGAGTTTTGTTTAGCGTTCACATAATTAGAACGAAAGAAGGATAATCAGAACTAAATATCAAATTTCAGAAAGGCCTTAACGATCTATCAGCTTCAAACGAATCAAATCCAAAATCAAATCGAAACACACAAAAAACCCCACCTTTTGGCAAGAAAACTGAATTGTAATCACGGACCTAGAAAAAATAATGGGCTTAACACTAGCAAAATTAAATATTATAAGTCCAGCTGGACAACTCCGATATTGGTGAATTCAGAGACACACAGCCTATAGACTTATTCTACATTTTCTAGTTGAAGTCCGTAGACCTAGACCAGAACAAGATCATTGAAAATAAAAACCTCTTAGCCGAGGGCTATCGGAATCTGCGAGACGACAGTCGTCTCCACCTGCTGTAGAGAGCTCAAAAATGATACCTGCGCCAAATAAATCGTTTCTGGGCTATTGCGCGCTGTTTCATGCTTACGGGTCATCATAACGGCTCATTTTAAGTCTCACATTTCTGAGCAATCTCCACCACATTGGGAGCCTCAGAGAAAAAGGTACTTATAGAAGTCTTTTCCCAGCGTTCTACTTGCTGGCTTCCAAGTGTGCTCTACCGTTTGGCTCGGGTATCCATAACTGACCTGAAGGGCTGCAGTCACAAACTAGGAACTGACACCGTATTGGAGCAACGGCGACCTCTTGAAGTTAACACAAACAGTTCTCACGGGGAGAAACTGTCGAATTACTGTGGTCTGGACTTACCTTTAGCTTAGTCAAAAATATTACTCCTGAGCTTACGCTCGTCACTTAACCTTAGGAAATATCCCTCCTTGTAGGGTAATAAAGATAAATATTAAAACTAACTAACACAGAACTTTTAATTTATACTATATTCTTTATAGGGTCGAAAACACTTTCTTCTAGCTGTTACATATTTTTCAACGAATCTAGTGTCCCTTTTTTAATACCGGGTATATTTGTGCAAACGAAATGCTTTAAGGAAGTCCAGAAGTTATTTTATACGGGTTGGGTACAGCTTCACTGATCTCTCTCCACGATTGCGAAAAGGTGCGGGGTGGTTACCGGAGGGCGGGGAACGGTACCCAAAATGACATCTCTCAATCCAAGGAAAAGGCAGCATACTGCCATGAGAAAGTGCCCGAAGTTAAGGGAAACAGGACAGCTTTAAAGAGAATGCATACCTGCGAGCAATTACTACTCGTCACCATGTGCTTAGGAAAATGGTCGCGTCGATCACACGGCGGTCGATAGGCACTGGACGATAGTGGAAGCAGATCGACGGTGAAACGAAGATCGCCTTCACGGGAACGGTCACGGGAAGCGCCAAGTTAGGCAAACAAACAAAAATATTAAGCCAATATTAAATACTAAAGCACTGGTAATCTAATAAAGGAGCTCTGAGCGTCGATGGAGAACCGGGAAGGGTTCAACAGGACCCAAAGGCTTTGCAAGGATATCAGCCGTAGAGTAAGAATGAGACGAATGACCGAAGAGCGAGACGAGTTTCTGCGTTCTAATGCCAAGCGAACAGAAAAACCTTTGACTTTGGACCTGGAGACGTAAAGGAATAACAGTTAAAGGAGGTCTATATGAGCTGGCCGAGCGCTGGAAGTGGGACAGTAAAGGAAAACCTGAACACAAGTGAACAACGTGAAAGAGTAAATAAGCGAGGAAGACGCTCGGGACGATGGAGGTCACCATGGAGTCAAGACACATGTTGTTTAGGTCTGACCAAAGACACTAGAATAATAAGATGCGTAACGCCATACGATCACTGGATGTGTGCACACGTATGCTCATATATTGTAAATTTGACAAAATATGCCATTCACTTCAGAAGTTTATGGACTCTCAATCTATATTATTTGTAATCGATTGCCACTCTAATTTTACATTGCCTTAACATGATAATTATTTAATTACATCATAGAAATAGTAATAGGTGAATAAGTGTACATAATAGTACCTAATTAATTTCATAAATTACTTCATAATAGAAAATTTATACTATTTAGTATATTTAATAGTACGAATTATTAGTATACAAGTAAAAAAAACATGTATACTTTATGCAAATAGCCAATTTTCAGTACTTGAAATGCAAATATTATTTTGTTGAATGCTTTTGTTATATTCTAATTTGATATTTTTAAAAACCGCGCAATTTTGGGTGATTAAAAAAGCGCACCAAATTTATTGTTTTCTTCTTTTAGTTGCTCTTAATCCGTTTCCTTAGAGCTGACAAATACACAGAGCTCATCGTTTGCTACTATTTTTCCAAATTTTAATAATATATCCGCATTTATATTCAATAAAAGTTGATATGTAAAGTTCATATGTAAACGCTAGCTAATTCGAGCGGCAATTTCAGCTAACGAATATTAAAATAACTTCTTAAAAATAAAATAGTCACGGCATCAATTTTTAAATAATAAATATTAGATCATATTACAACGAAATTGACCAAAACAATAATAAAATTCGTTTCTTAGATCAAAATTGATTTCGTACCGAAAATCGTCTTCTAGCGCAACTACGCTCATATGTACGCTTTTTTGCTTATTTCTTTCACTCACACAAGCAAGTGAATTCTATTTTTAAATTTTTATGGTCTCAATTTTACTGGAGCAGGGAGAGAGCAATTATGGCCGCCACCAAAAAAGTGGCTGCATAGTGCAAAACCAATGTATGGCCGTTACGCATCTTATTATTCTAGTGTCTTTGGTTTGACCCTGGTGTTGACCAGCCGCGTCCAATAGTGCTTGACAACGATTAGTGCTTGACAGGATTATGGTGAAGACCAAGACCACTCTATAATCAAAAACAGGTTATCCATACTCAAGAATGGAACGGACTATCGACTATATAGGGCTTATCAAATTCCTTTGGCCGTCTTTTTATAAGAACAAGCACACCCCTGGCATTATTGACTATGGACGAAAAGTGATCGAGCAAAAGAGCACCAAGATTGTCTAGATGTGATATTCTGTGCTATAACAATTAGCTAACACTAAGTGTACAACTGAAAGTCGGCAAGGCCTTGATGTTGATTGAAGCGTTGAAAATGAAAACAACAGCTGATCAGACACCGGATCCCATGCGAGGCCTAGCGCTTTTGTAAAATCGCCTCCATCGTCAAACTTCAAAAAGGACTCCTTATCATGTTCCGAAACTCCTTCCAAAAACAGCCGGTATATTTGAACACCACTTCCTTAGTTTAAAATTGCCTCTGGACAAGAGTGCGGACGTCTGCTGCATTATGTTGATGGCTTCTTCTTTGGAGCTGGCGCCAGATATCAAATCATCAACTTAAAAATCACGGCGAAAAGTCTCAGCACCCACTGCAAATGTCGCCTCCTTATCCCTAGACAACTGATGCATCGACCCCACAGATTGGTAAGAAGCAGGCTTCGCGCCATACGTAACAGTATCCAGCTTTAACACGCACAGATCATCTTGAGGAGAATCTCTCCACACAATGCACTGGAAGTAGCTATCCTCAGGCGAAACCCTGACACACCGGTACATTTTAGAGATGTCTCCTGTGATTGCCACTGGATGCGAGCGAAAACGAAGAAGAATCTGGAATAGTTTTGGCTGAATCACTGGACCAGCCATCAGAACATCGTTTTAGGAGTATCCTGAAGAAGTTGACGCCGATCCATCAAATACGACGCGCAGCTTGGTGGTGGTTGTGTCTTTTTCATGACACAATGATGGGGCAAAAAATAGTGACAGGAATTGGATTCTTCTGCCGGAACTTCTGTATTGGGCCTTGATGGCTGGACAATGGTCTATTTTTCGAGATCGCATTGTTAAATTGACAAACTGACAAACCATCAGTTTTGAAAATAGAGTCACCTATTTCGGTGACACAAGCGGACGACTTTGTTTTTCTAAGCTGAGGCAAGTTTACAAATCGGGACGCTATTAAGTGCAGCTGGGAGTACAGCACGGTTCCTGAACGGTTTTTTACTAATACAGTGGCTAGGAGTACCACATCTTTGCCTTAATCGTGCGCAATAAGAGCCGATGATGGGCCAGGTAATGCAGAGGGTTCTGTCGCATGATTAAATGAATCTGAGGCCACCGTTTCAGTAAGCTGAGATCTTTCGTGTGACGAAAACGAGGCTAAGGTTCCCAAGTGAAGCAGAGTGTGGTGCTTAGATCCGCAGGAGCGGCAATGGCCGGAGTTGCACTGCCTCAATTGATGGCCTTCTTGCTTCTCGAAATCGACTTGCTGGATTTAGGTTCTTAAAGCTCTGACAATACTGAATACTAAGGGCCCCGAAGCTTCACAAAAAGCACATGTCAGAAGGTAAAGATGTGTGGCAAGAAAGGCTGACCTACGCATATTAGATATACGATTAGCTCCCACCTGGATGACCACCATGACGAAATCCATAGTCTCCAGAGTCCTGCATTGCTGCTCCAGAAATTATGCCATGAATTCCCACGTTGGAATTAATTTCCGCAGAGCGGGGTCCTCCAAATATACCTCCCATTTGGCCTGACTCGCCGGATCCAGCTTTTGGACAAGTACTTGGAGTACAATGCATCCAGCAATTTGTTCAGTTGTACCCGATCTGTTTAGAGCGCAATGCTCATGAAGCATTGAAACGGAACTACTCTGCACTGCCCTTAGCCCCATAATCCCAGTGACATGCGCCTGAAAAACTAAACGTCGATTAGCAAATCTGTTTTGTAACAACTCCAAAACTATAGCATAGTTGCCTTCCGAAATTTTCAGTGAGCGAACGGATTCCGCCGCCGTGTCCCTCAAACAGGATTGTAAGTGCTGCACCTTTTCTATGTTTGTGATGTCCGGATGGCTTTTTATTATCGTCGTAAACATAGAATGAAAATCCAGCCAGTTTGTATAGCCTCCAGGGAATTTTGGTAGCTCAAGAGGGGGTAGCGACGGTGACCTATTCCGGAGTGAACATTTCTGATGGCCACAATCGCACGGAGAAATGCCGTCAGCAATGGTTGAGTGTGCTTGGTTTTACGAGTCGCGCTTTGAAATCTCCCCACAAACTGAGGACTTAAGCGTTATGAGAACATCACCGAATTTCTCACTCAAATCGCTTTAAATTTAACCGGCATGTTGCATATTCCTGTCACATAGCTCTGAATTTTATAGAAGTTTATACAAATGTGCATTTCTTTAAAATTCCTAGCATTTTGATGTCTTCCTAAATTTAAAGAGTTCGAAAAAAATCGTCAGAATTTGCACACAGTCCCCATATGGACACCAAAATAATTTAGCAAGCCTTTTCTGGCAAATTTATTCTTTTCACCTATACATCCCAAAGCGATGCTCCCACTTTTTGCAAAATTTGGTCATACCACCTATACATTCCTTGCCCATAGCGGTGCCCCCACTTATCCGTATTCACTTTCACATGCCTGCGTTTCAAGAAAGTCGTCTTTTTAAAACGGCCCTGATCTGGTTTAAGGCTGTGTATTAAGGAACCTATTTCTATCTAGTGTTTGGAATGAATAAAGAATACAAGCTAGCACAGACAGTTCTCACGGGGAGAAACTGCCGAATTACTGCCATATCCGGTTCGTAAATCATGCCGGTACTTCCGAGTTTAACGATTGGGAGCAAATAAAATTCAATCAGGAACAACTTATGAGAACGAAAGAAAGACAATCAGAAACGCCTCAACGATCTTTCAAACCAAAATCAAATCGAAACAGAAAAAAACCCCACCATTTGGCAAGAAAACTGAATTGTAATTACGGACCTAGAAAACATAATGGGCTTAACACTAGCAAAATTAAATATTATAAGTCCAGCTGGACAACTCCGATATTGGTGAATTCAGAGACAGACAGCCTATAGAATTATTAGAGGTATAGTATTAACGTTTTCAAAAATTCTAAATTTTCTTATTGAATCCCAAGACCTAAGTTTTTATGTAAAAAGATAACGAACTTCTGCAATCTCCAGCAGCATCGCTTGCCCTAGCAAAAGAGGTAACAATGGAGTACAACGGCAGCGTATGTGCGCGTAATTGGGTCACACAACTTCAAAACATTGGCAAGATTTATAATTTGGACGACGGCTATGCTTCTTATTGCCAAACTGAAGGGGAACGCACAACGCTGGCTGCACGCAAACGCCACGCGCATTCTGGAGTCATCCGAATAGCTAATTCTAAAACGTGAATGGCGTGCAGAGGGAAAGTTGGCTGTTTGCTAGCCAATGACATGAACATCGAATTGGAGGAGCTCCTAGAAAACATCATAGAAGGAATTCCAGCACCAGCGCTGCGTAACCAGGCGCACCCACAGTGCTTCTCCGAGGCGATCCAGATGATAAAAGGATCTGATGATAAAAGGATAGATGCGATACAGCATTTTCCAGTTCCAGACAAAATACAATCAGTTCAAAGTTTCATAATTTTTTGTTCATACTTCCGTAGGTTTATAAAAATTTTTTCAACATTGGCAAAACCATTATATGTTTTTTTGAGAATAGATGAAAAATTTAAATTTGGAAAAAAGGAAATGAACTGTTTTTCAACACTTAAGGAAAAGTTAGTGCAGGCACCGGTTTTAGCCATTTATAATTTCAAAGACGAAATAGCGCTGCACTGTGATGCAAGCGCTCTTGGTTTCGGTGCTGTGTTACGTCAAAGGAAAGAGGATGGGAAATTGCACCCCATATTTTATTTTTTGAAACGAACAAGCGTCGCTGAAGCAAAATATCACAGTTTCGAACTGGAAACAATGGCAATTATTCACGCGCTGCGAAGATTTAGAATATATTTGTATGAAAAAAGCTTTAATATTATTACTGATTGTAATTCTCGTACTTTAACGCTAGGTGTATGGGCGTTAGAGCTTCAGAACTACGACTATGAGCTCATTTGGTAGTAGAATCGAATACGTTTAAATATAATTTAGTAATATTCCAAGTCAAGGATCAAACAATTAAATAAATCATGAAACTGTTAGAGAAAAATTAACGTAAGTTATTCGAAATGAGAAACGGAAAGAGTCAATAGAAGTTTGGGACCAATGCTTGCAAAACTGGTAGAACCAGAGAAAGGTATATATTGGGATACAGTAATAGGTTAAAGTTGAACACGTACTAAATAATACACAACACCGCAGTATCAAGCAAAGTACTTTTTGGAACAAAGAGGAAAAATAGTAGAAGAATTAAGATAATTAATAATAGAAGCGAAGCAGAAAAGAATTAAGGAAAAGCTCAAGCATTTAACAAAATACAATATGATAAGACCGCCAGAAGGACATCTGAATACGAAAAAGGAGATTATGTAATTGTGAAGAATTTCGACAGCACAGCAGGCATATCTAGAAAATTGATTTCAAAATGTAAATGTCCATATCCATATGTGATTTAAAAAGTGTTAAGAAACGACAGATTCTTGTTAAAGGATTTAGAAGGGCTTCAGGTATCTCGTAGTCCATACCAAGGTGTCTGGAGCAGTCAAAATATTAAACTTTGGATAGGCCACAAGAAAAAGAAACGAGCACACAATTAAACACTGTAAACAATAACACAAATGGATATATGTATAGATAAGAAAGAAAAAGCCGTTAACCATGATCAGGAGATCAGCTAGTCAAGATGTCAGAGATGTGGTAGGATAGATACTCGTAAGTACCACAGTACCATGTATGCACGATGTATTAGCTTAGGTAGAGGTATGAAGCCCTTGGTAGCAAACAGAAGCGCAAGATCAAGTCCCCGTTATGAGTAACAACCATATTGTCATCTCGCTCTTACTCATAATTTAGCTTTAAGAGATAAAAATGTCCACTTAGCAGCACCCACGCATACATAGAGATATGGAAGAGCATAAGTAAAAGGCGAATAAGCAAAGCGCTGCATTGTGTGGCTAGTTCTTGGTTAGACGAGTCGAATAAAGAAAAATAAGAAGTTTAAGCGACGCGTCGGAGTTTTGTTTAGCGTTCACATAATGAAAACGGAAGAACACTCAGAACTAAATATCAAATTTCAGAAAAGCCTAAACGATCATTCAGCTGCAACGAATCAAATCCAAAATCAAATTGAAACAGATAAAATGGCACCTTATGGCAAGAAAGCTGAATTGTAATCATGGACCTAAAAAACATAATAGGCTTAGCACTAGCGAAATTAAATATTGTAAGTCCAGCTGGACAACTCCGATATTGGCGAATTCAGAGACACACAGCCTATAGACTTATTCTACATTTTCTAGTTGAAGTCCCTAGACCTAGACCAGAACAAGATCATTGAAAATAAAAACCTCTTAGCCGAGGGCTATCGGAATCTGCGAGACGACAGTCGTCTCCACCTGCTGTAGAGAGCTCAAAAATGATACCTGCGCCAAATAAATCGTTTCTGGGCTATTGCGCGCTGTTTCATGCTTACGGGTCATCATAACGGCTCATTTTAAGTCTCACATTTCTGAGCAATCTCCACCACATTGGGAGCCTCAGAGAAAAAGGTACTTATAGAAGTCTTTTCCCAGCGTTCTACTTGCTGGCTTCCAAGTGTGCTCTACCGTTTGGCTCGGGTATCCATAACTGACCTGAAGGGCTGCAGTCACAAACTAGGAACTGACACCGTATTGGAGCAACGGCGACCTCTTGAAGTTAACACAAACAGTTCTCACGGGGAGAAACTGTCGAATTACTGTGGTCTGGACTTACCTTTAGCTTAGTCAAAAATATTACTCCTGAGCTTACGCTCGTCACTTAACCTTAGGAAATATCCCTCCTTGTAGGGTAATAAAGATAAATATTAAAACTAACTAACACAGAACTTTTAATTTATACTATATTCTTTATAGGGTCGAAAACACTTTCTTCTAGCTGTTACATATTTTTCAACGAATCTAGTGTCCCTTTTTTAATACCGGGTATATTTGTGCAAACGAAATGCTTTAAGGAAGTCCAGAAGTTATTTTATACGGGTTGGGTACAGCTTCACTGATCTCTCTCCACGATTGCGAAAAGGTGCGGGGTGGTTACCGGAGGGCGGGGAACGGTACCCAAAATGACATCTCTCAATCCAAGGAAAAGGCAGCATACTGCCATGAGAAAGTGCCCGAAGTTAAGGGAAACAGGACAGCTTTAAAGAGAATGCATACCTGCGAGCAATTACTACTCGTCACCATGTGCTTAGGAAAATGGTCGCGTCGATCCCACGGCGGTCGATAGGCACTGGACGATAGTGGAAGCAGATCGACGGTGAAACGAAGATCGCCTTCACGGGAACGGTCACGGGAAGCGCCAAGTTAGGCAAACAAACAAAAATATTAAGCCAATATTAAATACTAAAGCACTGGTAATCTAATAAAGGAGCTCTGAGCGTCGATGGAAAACCGGGAAGGGTTCAACAGGACCCAAAGGCTTTGCAAGGATATCAGCCGTAGAGTAAGAATGAGACGAATGACCGAAGAGCGAGACGAGTTTCTGCGTTCTAATGCCAAGCGAACAGAAAAACCGTTGACTTTGGACCTGGAGACGTAAAGGAATAACAGTTAAAGGAGGTCTATATGAGCTGGCCGAGCGCTGGAAGTGGGGCAGTAAAGGAAAACCTGAACACAAGTGAACAACGTGAAAGAGTTAATAAGCGAGGAAGACGCTCGGGACGATGGAGTCACCAATTCAAGACACATGTTGTTTAGGTCTGACCAAAGACACTAGAATAATAAGATGCGTAACGCCATACGATCACTGGATGTGTGCACACGTATGCTCATATATTGTAAATTTGACAAAATATGCCATTCACTTCAGAAGTTTATGGACTCTCAATCTATATTATTTGTAATCGATTGCCACTCTAATTTTACATTGCCTTAACATGATAATTATTTAATTACATCATAGAAATAGTAATAGGTGAATAAGTGTACATAATAGTACCTAATTAATTTCATAAATTACTTCATAATAGAAAATGTATACTATTTAGTATATTTAATAGTACGAATTATTAGTATACAAGTAAAAAAAACATGTATACTTTATGCAAATAGCCAATTTTCAGTACTTGAAATGCAAATATTATTTTGTTGAATGCTTTTGTTATATTCTAATTTGATATTTTTAAAAACCGCGCAATTTTGGGTGATTAAAAAAGCGCACCAAATTTATTGTTTCTTCTTTTAGTTGCTCTTAATCCGTTTCCTTAGAGCTGACAAATACACAGAGCTCATCGTTTGCTACTATTTTTCCAAATTTTAATAATATATCCGCATTTATATTCAATAAAAGTTGATATGTAAAGTTCATATGTAAACGCTAGCTAATTCGAGCGGCAATTTCAGCTAACGAATATTAAAATAACTTCTTAAAAATAAAAATAGTCACGGCATCAATTTTTAAATAATAAATATTAGATCATATTACAACGAAATTGACCAAAACAATAATAAAATTCGTTTCTTAGATCAAAATTGATTTCGTACCGAAAATCGTCTTCTAGCGCAACTACGCTCATATGTACGCTTTTTTGCTTATTTCTTTCACTCACACAAGCAAGTGAATTCTATTTTTAAATTTTTATGGTCTCAATTTTACTGGAGCAGGGAGAGAGCAATTATGACCGCCACCAAAAAAGTGGCTGCATAGTGCAAAACCAATGTATGGCCGTTACGCATCTTATTATTCTAGTGTCTTTGGTTTGACCCTGGTGTTGACCAGCCGCGTCCAATAGTGCTTGACAACGATTAGTGCTTGACAGGATTATGGTGAAGACCAAGACCATTCTATAATCAAAACAGGTTATCCATACTCAAGAATGGAACGGACTATCGACTATATAGGGCTTATCAAATTCCTTTGGCCGTCTTTTTATAAGAACAAGCACACCCCTGGCATTATTGACTATGGACGAAAAGTGATCGAGCAAAACAGCACCAAGATTGTCTAGATGTGATATTCTGTGCTATAACAATTAGCTAACACTAAGTGTACAACTGAAAGTCGGCAAGGCCTTGATGTTGATTGAAGCGTTGAAAATGAAAACAACAGCTGATCAGACACCGGATCCCATGCGAGGCCTAGCGCTTTTGTAAAATCGCCTCCATCGTCAAACTTCAAAAAGGACTCCTTATCATGTTCCGAAACTCCTTCCAAAACAGCCGGTATATTTGAACACCACTTCCTTAGTTTAAAATTGCCTCTGGACAAGCGTGCGGACGTCTGCTGCATTATGTTGATGGCTTCTTCTTTGGAGCTGGCGCCAGATATCAAATCATCAACTTAAAAATCACGGCGAAAAGTCTCAGCATCCACTGGAAATGTCGCCTCCTTATCCCTAGACAACTGATGCATCGACCCCACAGATTGGTAAGAAGCAGGCTTCGCGCCATACGTAACAGTATCCAGCTTTAACACGCACAGATCATCTTGAGGAGAATCTCTCCACACAATGCACTGGAAGTAGCTATCCTCAGGCGAAACCCTGACACACCGGTACATTTTAGAGATGTCTCCTGTGATTGCCACTGGATGCGAGCGAAAACGAAGAAGAATCTGGAATAGTTTTGGCTGAATCACTGGACCAGCCATCAGAACATCGTTTTAGGAGTATCCTGAAGAAGTTGACGCCGATCCATCAAATACGACGCGCAGCTTGGTGGTGGTTGTGTCTTTTTCATGACACAATGATGGGGCAAAAAATAGTGACAGGAATTGGATTCTTCTGCCGGAACTTCTGTATTGGGCCTTGATGGCTGGACAATGGTCTATTTTTCGAGATCGCATTGTTAAATTGACAAACTGACAAACCATCAGTTTTGAAAATAGAGTCACCTATTTCGGTGACACAAGCGGACGACTTTGTTTTTCTAAGCTGAGGCAAGTTTACAAATCGGGACGCTATTAAGTGCAGCTGGGAGTACAGCACGGTTCCTGAACGGTTTTTTACTAATACAGTGGCTAGGAGTACCACATCTTTGCCTTAATCGTGCGCAATAAGAGCCGATGATGGGCCAGGTAATGCAGAGGGTTCTGTCGCATGATTAAATGAATCTGAGGCCACCGTTTCAGTAAGCTGAGATCTTTCGTGTGACGAAAACGAGGCTAAGGTTCCCAAGTGAAGCAGAGTGTGGTGCTTAGATCCGCAGGAGCGGCAATGGCCGGAGTTGCACTGCCTCAATTGATGGCCTTCTTGCTTCTCGAAATCGACTTGCTGGATTTAGGTTCTTAAAGCTCTGACAATACTGAATACTAAGGGCCCCGAAGCTTCACAAAAAGCACATGTCAGAAGGTAAAGATGTGTGGCAAGAAAGGCTGACCTACGCATATTAGATATACGATTAGCTCCCACCTGGATGACCACCATGACGAAATCCATAGTCTCCAGAGTCCTGCATTGCTGCTCCAGAAATTATGCCATGAATTCCCACGTTGGAATTAATTTCCGCAGAGCGGGGTCCTCCAAATATACCTCCCATTTGGCCTGACTCGCCGGATCCAGCTTTTGGACAAGTACTTGGAGTACAATGCATCCAGCAATTTGTTCAGTTGTACCCGATCTGTTTAGAGCGCAATGCTCATGAAGCATTGAAACGGAACTACTCTGCACTGCCCTTAGCCCCATAATCCCAGTGACATGCGCCTGAAAAACTAAACGTCGATTAGCAAATCTGTTTTGTAACAACTCCAAAACTATAGCATAGTTGCCTTCCGAAATTTTCAGTGAGCGAACGGATTCCGCCGCCGTGTCCCTCAAACAGGATTGTAAGTGCTGCACCTTTTCTATGTTTGTGATGTCCGGATGGCTTTTTATTATCGTCGTAAACATAGAATGAAAATCCAGCCAGTTTGTATAGCCTCCAGGGAATTTTGGTAGCTCAAGAGGGGGTAGCGACGGTGACCTATTCCGGAGTGAACATTTCTGATGGCCACAATCGCACGGAGAAATGCCGTCAGCAATGGTTGAGTGTGCTTGGTTTTACGAGTCGCGCTTTGAAATCTCCCCACAAACTGAGGACTTAAGCGTTATGAGAACATCACCGAATTTCTCACTCAAATCGCTTTAAATTTAACCGGCATGTTGCATATTCCTGTCACATAGCTCTGAATTTTATAGAAGTTTATACAAATGTGCATTTCTTTAAAATTCCTAGCATTTTGATGTCTTCCTAAATTTAAAGAGTTCGAAAAAAATCGTCAGAATTTGCACACAGTCCCCATATGGACACCAAAATAATTTAGCAAGCCTTTTCTGGCAAATTTATTCTTTTCACCTATACATCCCAAAGCGATGCTCCCACTTTTTGCAAAATTTGGTCATACCACCTATACATTCCTTGCCCATAGCGGTGCCCCCCACTTATCCGTATTCACTTTCACATGCCTGCGTTTCAAGAAAGTCGTCTTTTTAAAACGGCCCTGATCTGGTTTAAGGCTGTGTATTAAGGAACCTATTTCTATCTAGTGTTTGGAATGAATAAAGAATACAAGCTAGCACAGACAGTTCTCACGGGGAGAAACTGCCGAATTACTGCCATATCCGGTTCGTAAATCATGCCGGTACTTCCGACTTTAACGATTGGGAGCAAATAAAATTCAATCAGGAACAACTTATGAGAACGAAAGAAAGACAATCAGAAACGCCTCAACGATCTTTCAAACCAAAATCAAATCGAAAACAGAAAAAAACCCCACCATTTGGCAAGAAAACTGAATTGTAATTACGGACCTAGAAAACATAATGGGCTTAACACTAGCAAAATTAAATATTATAAGTCCAGCTGGACAACTCCGATATTGGTGAATTCAGAGACAGACAGCCTATAGAATTATTAGAGGTATAGTATTAACGTCATCAGAACGGTAAGTCTCACATTTCTGAGCAATCTCCACCACATTGGGAGCCTTAGAGAGGAAGTTACTTATTGAAGTCTTTTCTCAGCGTTCTACTTGCTGCCTTCCAAGTGTCCTCTACCGTTTGGCTCGGGTACCCATACCTGACCTGAAGGGCTGAAGTCACAATCCAGGAATTGACGGAATGAAAGAATTGACAAGGAATTGGAGCGACGGCGACCTCTTGAAGGTAACATAGACAGTTCTCACGGGGAGAAACTGTCGAATTACTGTGGTCGGGACTTACCTTTAGTTTAGTCAAAAATATTACTCCTGAGCTTACGCTCGTCACTTAACCTTAGGAAATATCCCTCGTTGTGGGGTAATAAAGATAAATATTAAGCTAACTCACACAGAACTTATAATTTATACAATTTTCTTTATAGGGTCGAAAACACTTTCTTCTGCCTGTTAAATATTTTTCAACGAATCTAGTGTCTCTTTTTCATCTAAGAGTACGGGGTATATTTATGCAAACTAAATGCTTTAAGGAAGTCCAGAAGTTATTTTATACGGATTGGATACAGCTTCACTGATCTCTCTCCACGATTGCGAAAAGGTGCGGGGTGGTTACCGGAGGGCGGGGAACGGTACCCAAAATGACATCTCTCAATCCAAGAAAAAGGCAGCATACTGCCATGAGAAAGTGCCCGAAAATAAGGGAAACAGGACAACTTTAAAGAGAATGCATACCTGCGAGCAATTACTACTCGTCACCATGTGCTTAGGAAAATGGTCGCGTCGATCACACGGCGGTGGATAGGCACTGGACGATAGTGGAAGCAGATCGACGGTGAAACGAAGATCGCCTTCACGGGAACGGTCACGGGAAGCGCCAAGTTAGGCAAACAAACGAAAATATTAAGCCAATATTAAATACTAAAGCACTGGTAATCTAATAAAGGAGCTCTGAGCGTCAATGGAAAACCGGGAAAGGTTCAACAGGGCTCGAAAGCTTTGGAAGGATATCAGCCGGAGCACAAATGCAATGTTCTTAGAAAGAGAGTTTAGAGTAAGATATTAGAGAACGAGAGTTTAAAGAAAGAGGTTGGAGAAATAGAGTTTTGAGAAAAGAAAGCGAGAAAGACCGAAGAGCGAGACGAGTTTCTGCGTGCTAATGCCAAGCGAACAGAAAAACCGTTGACTTTGTACCTGGAGCCGTCAAGGAAGAACACACATACAGTTATCGGCTGTCGCTGTATGCGTACAAGAGAGCTGCTGGCTCTAGAGCTGGCTCCAGGCTCTCTCGAATTTTTGTTCAAGAGCCAGAGAGAGAGCTCTCTAGAGCCAGCATCTCTCTTGTACGCATACAGCGACAGCCGATAACTGTATGTGTGCACACGTCTGCTCATATATTGTAAATTTGACAAAATATGCCCTTCACTTTAGAAGTTTATGGACTTTCAATTTATATTATTTGTAATCGATTGCCACCATGTAAAAAACTCTAATTTTGCATTGCCTTGACATGATAATTATTTAAATACATCAAAGAAATAGTAATAGGTGAATAAATGTGCATAATTACATTCATAAATAACTTTATACTAGAAAATGTGTCGTTAAAGTATTCATCTTGCGACGTGGAAAATATTTTTGAAGTTAGTGATTCTTAGGTGCGCTGGTCCTGCCCAAAGAATTAAATTTTGCAATAAACAGGTTGCATATGAAGTGTTTTAACTATTTAGTATATTAATTAGTACAAATTATTAGTATACAAGTACAAAAAAACATGTATACTTTATGCAAATGACCAATTTTTAGTATTTTAAATGCAAATATTATTTTGTTGAATGCTTTTGTTATATTCTAATTTGATATTTTAAAAAACCGCGCAATTTTGTGTGGGTAAAAGCGCACCAAATTTATTGTTTCTTCTTTTAGTTGCTCTAAATCCGTTTGCTTAAAGCTGACAAATAAACAGAGCTCATTGCTTTCTACTATTTTCCCAAATTTCAATAATATATCCGCATTTATATTCAATAAAAGTTGATATGTAGCGCTCATATGAGAGCGGTAGCTAATTCGAGCGGTGATTTTAGCTAACGAATATTAAAATAACTTCTTAAAAATAAAAATAGTCACGGCATCAATGTTTAAATAAAAAATATTAGATCATATTACAACGAAATTGACCAAAACAATAATAAAATTCGTTTCTTAGATCAAAATTGATTTCGTACCGAAAATCGTCTTCTAGCGCAACTACGCTCACATGTACGCTTTTTTGCTTATTTCTTTCACTCATACAAGCAAGTAAATTCTATTTTTAAATTTTTATGGTCTCAATTTTACTGGAGCAGGGAGAGAGCAATTATTGCCGCCACCAAAAAAGTGGCTGCATAGTGCAAAACCAATGTATGGCCGTTACGCATCTTATTATTCTAGTGTCTTTGGTTTGACCCTGGTGTTGACCAGCCGCGTCCAATAGTGCTTGACAACGATTAGTGCTTGACAGGATTATGGTGAAGACCAAGACCACTCTATAATCAAAACAGGTTATCCATACTCAAGAATGGAACGGACTATCGACTATATAGGGCTTATCAAATTCCTTTGGCCGTCTTTTTATAAGAACAAGCACACCCCTGGCATTATTGACTATGGACGAAAAGTGATCGAGCAAAAGAGCACCAAGATTGTCTAGATGTGCTATTCTGTGCTATAACAATTAGCTAACACTAAGTGTACAACTGAAAGTCGGCAAGGCCTTGATGTTGATTGAAGCGTTGAACATGAAAACAACAGCTGATCAGACACCGGATCCCAGGCGAGGCCTAGCGCTTTTGTAAAATCGCCTCCATCGTCAAACTTCAAAAAGGACTCCTTATCATGTTCCGAAACTCCTTCCAAAACAGCTAGTATACTTTGAACACCACTTCCTTAGTTTAAAATTGCCTCTGGACAAGAGTGCGGACGTCTGCTGCATTATGTTGATGGCTTCTTCTTTGGAGCTGGCGCCAGATATCAAATCATCAATGTGGCGACCGGCATTGCCAACAACCAAGCATCGTGAGAGCAGCGACGGGAGAGACGCTAACGATCGCCCGGCATCTGAGTGAGAGAAGAGATTATTCTAGTGTGAACTACCAAGCGGCGAGGGTGTGCGAGTGCCATAGATCAAAATAAAGAAACGTACATTAAACTATAAAACCTTCCGCTTGTTATTGTGATTAAGCGGGTCATTACATTGGCGACGAGTGGAGAAAATCGGTAAATGATATTAAGAATAACTACAACTTTGGTAAATCCTACGGACTAGGAAAAAGGCGCGAAATTACGGTAAACGAGTGGCGTTATTAGGCTGTGCGTGAGTGTGTGTGTGATTGAACGGGCGAACCGGCCCATATATGCATGAAAATGTGAAGAAAGAGGATGGAGGGAATAAGCTGCGTGAATGCAGATTGCACGTTGCCAACATAAACTGACTTTAAGCACAAAGCAGAATGAGTGATTTTGTATGCACAATTTTTCTCTCTCTCTCTCTCTCTCTCGTCCAACACACACGCACTCAGACAGATAGGCTGAGTGAAGAGATTACTCTTCGCAAGCTTTACAGAAGGTGAGTTAGAGAGACACTCTCTCGCAACCAGGAGAAGAGGACAGTGAATAGGAAACAACCAATAATGCTGAGTTAAGAGTAATACTCTTACAAGCTTGAAAGGTGAGCTAGAGAGACATTTCCCTAGCAACCAAAGAGTTACAAGGGCCGAGTACGCATTATAAGCTCTATATAGAGGAGCTGAGTGGTGGTACAAGCCAAAGCATATTTTGAAAAAATTTAAATTAAAATTAATAAAAAAAAGAAGGAAAAAGGAACAATATTACAAGCTTGAAAGGCGAGCTAGAGAGAAATTTCCCTAGCAACCAAAGAGTTACAAGGGCCGAGTACGCATTATAAGCTCTATATAGAGGAGCTGAGTGGTGGTACAAGCCAAAGCATATTTTGAAAAAATTTAAATTAAATTAATAAAAAAAAGAAGGAAAAAGGAACAATATTACAAGCTTGAAAGGCGAGCTAGAGAGAAATTTCTCTAGCAACCAAAGAGTTGCAAGGGCCGAGTACGCATTATAAGCTCTAAATAGAGGAGCTGGGAGGTGGTACAAGCCAAAGCATATTTTAAATAATAACAAAAAAAAAATTAAATTAAAAAAAAAAGAGGAAAAGGAAAAAATATTACAATCGGTTTGAGTTTTAAATAAAAGGTTAAAGGTCGGGTGGATCAGTATTCTCTCCACAAGCCAAAGGAATTAATAAAATAAAAAAAAAAGGAAAAACAGAAACAACGAAACCCCAAATGTAAATTGGAGGTATTATTGAACTGAGGCTGGGTAATAAATACAAGCTCCTAAGAGAGACGGGTATTAATTACAAGTCAAGTCATAAATCTAATAATGTCTTTCGTCGTAAACCTCAATTCTAGGTCCCGTATTGAAATTGACCGACGGTGTCATTAAACCATTTCTATGCGAGGTCATCGACAAGGCAATCTTCCGAAATGAATGGGAGAAGTGGTTGAGGTCGTTTACAATTTACCTCGAGGCCGAGGGTATTGTTACCGAGAAGCAGAAGAGGAGTAAGCTACTGCTTTTGGGAGGAGTCCAGCTCCAGTCAGTAGTATACTCTCTACCTGGGGCGCTGGTTGAGCCCAACGAGGAAAATAAAGAAGACATCTATAAAATCCTCATCGACCATTTAAATAAACACTTCTCACCGAAGCAGAACTCAACGTTTGAGAGACATCTATTCAGAGGCCTGACACCGTTGGACACAGAAAGCTTTGGGGATTTTATGCTGCGACTCCGTCAACAAATGCAAAGATGTGCATTCGGATCCTCAAAAGCGGAGATTGAGGATATATGTCTTAAAGATAAAATTATAGATGTGTGGGCACCTCTAGACCTCAAGAAAAGACTCCTGGGAAAGGAGAATTCACTAGAGGAAGTGATCGAAGCATGTCAGGTTGAGGAGCAGATCAACAAGGAATCAAAAGAAATGACATCGAGACCAGTTACGGAACCCATCTGTAAAATTGCACATCGTGGTTTCAAGCAGAGTGGGGAATGCCCCAGATGTGGGAAATTCGGACATACACACAATGATCCATCATGTCCGGCAAGAAATGTGACTTGCAATAAATGCTCGAAGCCTGGACACTTCGCCAGGAAGTGCCGAACTAACTTGAACGGCCGATTCCCTAAATCCCAAAGGAATAACCCGAAAAGGCCTCACACGTATATACGCTCTGTCGAAGAGGAGGCCACCAGCTCCAAACTAAAAAAGGGCGAGGCACATTGCTTTAAAGTGTCAAGCGAGGATGAAGAGGAGGTAATACGATGCAGAGTGGGAGGCCGTGAAATTCCTTTAATCATTGACTCGGGGTGCAAGTTTAACCTTATCAGCCACGCGGACTGGTCTCTGTTAGTGGAGAGAAAAGCCACGGTCTTTAACGTAAGAACCCATACAGAAAAGCAATTCCGAGCCTATGCCTCTAATAAATTACTTCGAGTAATGTGTATTTTCGAGGCCCCAATTTCTGTTGAGCCGGGTGCCGAAGAGATTGCCTCATTTTACGTGATTGAAAATGGAGAACAATCTCTATTGGGCCGAGACACGGCTATCGAGTTAAAAGTCCTCCGACTGGGAAGAAACATTGACCGGATTGAAGAAATGAAGCCTTTTCCGAAATGGAAAAACATTGAAGTAAAGCTCTCTATCGATTATAACGTAAAACCCGTTCAGCAACCAGTGAGACGAATCCCGGCAGCGCTCGAGGACAAAGTCATGGAAAAACTGGCGGATGCCCTGAGTCGAGATATAATTGAACCAGTCACGGGGCCGAGTGCTTGGATATCTCCCATCGTGCTTGCGTTTAAGGAGAACGGGGACATCCGCTTATGTGTTGACATGCGGCTGGCAAACAAAGCAATCCTACGGGAAAACTATCCATTACTAACTTTCGACTGCTTTATGACCAGACTCAAAAAGGCTAAATTCTTCGCACGCCTAGACCTCAAGGACGCCTATCACCAAGTGGCCCTTGAGGAATCGAGCCGGGAAATAACAACGTTCATAACCCCAAGGGGACTTTTCCGCTATAAGCGTTTGATGTTTGGAGTAAATTCTGCTCCCGAAATTTTTCAACGCCTTCTCGAGCAGATGTTATCTGCGGTACCTAACGCCATGAACTTCATCGACGACGTCATCATCTTTGGCACAACTGACCTCGAAATCGACAGCGCCATAAAAGAAGTATGCAAGATCTTCCAGGAAAATAATGTCCTACTGAATAGAGAGAAGTGCATCTGGAAGACAAGCAAACTAAAATTCCTCGGACATATTTTATCCGACAAGGGAATAGAAGTCGACCCTGAGAAAATTGACGTCATCCGATCTTTCAGAGACCCGAAGAACAAAGAGGAAACACGGAGCTTCCGCGGTTTGGTAACCTACGTCGGGAAGTTCATTCCGGACCTTGCAAGTCATACAGATCCTCTAAGAAAACTGCTGAATACTGAAAACAAATTCACCTGGGGCGAAGCCGAGAAAAATGCTTTCCTGAACAACCTGAAGAACCTGAAGAATCTCCTATCCAAGGTACCCAAACTATCATATTTCGATCCAAGGCATCGAACACGGGTGATTGCGGACGCTAGCCCGGTTGCCCTTGGGGCTGTGTTATTGCAATTTAAAGTCGACAACGAACCATTAATAATTACCTTTGCTAGCAAGGCCCTGTCGGAGGTGGAGAAACGCTACTCCCAAACGGAAAAGGAGAGCCTAGCCCTGGTTTGGGCAGTGGAGAAATTTTATTATTATCTGGCAGGCCTGCACTTCGAACTCGTAACTGATCACAAACCCTTGGAAGCCATTTTCAAACCAACATCCAAGCCCCCGGCCCGCATTGAAAGGTGGCTGCTGCGGCTCCAGGCATATAGGTTCACCGTTATCTATAAATCCGGAAAAGACAACATATCAGATGCGTTGTCTCGACTCTGTCAACTACCTACGGTAGGACCAATCGATCTCAGGACGGAATACAGCATCCTACGCGTCGTACAGAGCTCCATCACAAGATCCATGACAATCTCTGAAATAGCCGAGTCTTCGAAGAGGGATGAAGAGATTATGGACGCAATCAGTTGCCTGGAGAACCACTCCTGGAAGCCCGATAGTTCAGTGAGCTTCTACCCGTTTCGCAACGAGCTTTCAGCGGTTGGCTCGCTCCTTTTGAGGGGAAACCGCGTAGTCGTGCCAACATTTCTGAGAGTAAAAATACTGGAGTTAGCCCACGAAGGTCATCCCGGCGAGATAGCAATGAAACGCCGCCTGCGGTCCAAAGTATGGTGGCCACAAATAGACCGAGAGGCAGAAAAGTTTGTCAAAGCTTGCAGAGATTGTTGCCTGGTATCACAAGACACCCGGCCACCCCCTATGGATAGAAATCCTTTTCCCACTGGCCCCTGGATTTGGGTAGCGTCGGATTTGCTAGGCCCGTTACCCAACAATGAATATGTTCTAGTCTTTATTGACTATTTCTCACGATATATGGAGCATAAGTTTCTTAAAACCATATCTTCAACGACCCTGATAGAGGCAATGAAAGAGATCTTTTGTAGACTGGGATATCCTGAATACCTTCGAACTGATAATGGACGCCAATATGTTAGCGAAGAGTTTTCTAACTACTGCAAAGCGTGCGGCATTGAACTGGTTAGAACCCCACCATATTGGCCGCAAGCAAACGGGGAAGTTGAAAACATGAACAGAGCCCTTGTGAAACGCCTTAAAATAGCAAACGCAAATGGGAAAAACTACAAAGAGGAAATCCAAAAATTTGTTCTTATGTACAATGTAACCCCACATGGAACAACAGGGTCAGCGCCCACAAAGCTAATGTTCAACAGAGTCATCCGTGACAAAATACCAGGCATTGGGGATATCTGCGAAAAAACCTTAGACTCTGGGGAAAGAGATAAAGACATTATTGAAAAATATAAGGGAAAGCAGGCAGCGGACAAAAGAAGAGGGGCAAAGGAAGTCGATATAGAAGTGGGCGACAAAGTACTTTTGAAAAACGTAGTGTTCCCAAACAAACTTACATCAAACTTCGAAAAGACGGAATTTACGGTGTTAGAACGACACAATAACATTGTGGTGATCGAAGGGGGTGGTAGAAAACTAACAAGAAATGCCTCACATATCAAGAAAGTTCCAGCTAGCCATACGTATCCAGCCTCCTGCCGAACGCCGCAATCAGATGCCAGCCTACCGGAATCAACACCTACTTCGGAGGACGCAGTACTCCAGCCCACAGAAGGAAGCCTTGGGATCCAGCCACCCCTGCCGCCATTAAAGCTAAAACTTGTTAATAAAGGAGGGATGTGGCGACCGGCATTGCCAACAAACAAGCATCGGGAGAGCAATGACGGGAGAGACGCTAACGATCGTTAACTGGTCTCTGTTAGTGGAGAGAAAAGCCACGGTCTTTAACGTAAGAACCCATACAGAAAAGCAATTCCGAGCCTATGCCTCTAATAAATTACTTCGAGTAATGTGTATTTTCGAGGCCCCAATTTCTGTTGAGCCGGGTGCCGAAGAGATTGCCTCATTTTACGTGATTGAAAATGGAGAACAATCTCTATTGGGCCGAGACACGGCTATCGAGTTAAAAGTCCTCCGACTGGGAAGAAACATTGACCGGATTGAAGAAATGAAGCCTTTTCCGAAATGGAAAAACATTGAAGTAAAGCTCTCTATCGATTATAACGTAAAACCCGTTCAGCAACCAGTGAGACGAATCCCGGCAGCGCTCGAGGACAAAGTCATGGAAAAACTGGCGGATGCCCTGAGTCGAGATATAATTGAACCAGTCACGGGGCCGAGTGCTTGGATATCTCCCATCGTGCTTGCGTTTAAGGAGAACGGGGACATCCGCTTATGTGTTGACATGCGGCTGGCAAACAAAGCAATCCTACGGGAAAACTATCCATTACTAACTTTCGACTGCTTTATGACCAGACTCAAAAAGGCTAAATTCTTCGCACGCCTAGACCTCAAGGACGCCTATCACCAAGTGGCCCTTGAGGAATCGAGCCGGGAAATAACAACGTTCATAACCCCAAGGGGACTTTTCCGCTATAAGCGTTTGATGTTTGGAGTAAATTCTGCTCCCGAAATTTTTCAACGCCTTCTCGAGCAGATGTTATCTGCGGTACCTAACGCCATGAACTTCATCGACGACGTCATCATCTTTGGCACAACTGACCTCGAAATCGACAGCGCCATAAAAGAAGTATGCAAGATCTTCCAGGAAAATAATGTCCTACTGAATAGAGAGAAGTGCATCTGGAAGACAAGCAAACTAAAATTCCTCGGACATATTTTATCCGACAAGGGAATAGAAGTCGACCCTGAGAAAATTGACGTCATCCGATCTTTCAGAGACCCGAAGAACAAAGAGGAAACACGGAGCTTCCTCGGTTTGGTAACCTACGTCGGGAAGTTCATTCCGGACCTTGCAAGTCATACAGATCCTCTAAGAAAACTGCTGAATACTGAAAACAAATTCACCTGGGGCGAAGCCGAGAAAAATGCTTTCCTGAACAACCTGAAGAACCTGAAGAATCTCCTATCCAAGGTACCCAAACTATCATATTTCGATCCAAGGCATCGAACACGGGTGATTGCGGACGCTAGCCCGGTTGCCCTTGGGGCTGTGTTATTGCAATTTAAAGTCGACAACGAACCATTAATAATTACCTTTGCTAGCAAGGCCCTGTCGGAGGTGGAGAAACGCTACTCCCAAACGGAAAAGGAGAGCCTAGCCCTGGTTTGGGCAGTGGAGAAATTTTATTATTATCTGGCAGGCCTGCACTTCGAACTCGTAACTGATCACAAACCCTTGGAAGCCATTTTCAAACCAACATCCAAGCCCCCGGCCCGCATTGAAAGGTGGCTGCTGCGGCTCCAGGCGTCGTACAGAGCTCCATCACAAGATCAATGACAATCTCTGAAATAGCCGAGTCTTCGAAGAGGGATGAAGAGATTATGGACGCAATCAGTTGCCTGGAGAACCACTCCTGCAAGCCCGATAGTTCAGTGAGCTTCTACCCGTTTCGCAACGAGCTTTCAGCGGTTGGCTCGCTCCTTTTGAGGGGAAACCGCGTAGTCGTGCCAACATTTCTGAGAGTAAAAATACTGGAGTTAGCCCACGAAGGTCATCCCGGCGAGACAGCAATGAAACGCCGCCTGCGGTCCAAAGTATGGTGGCCACAAATAGACCGAGAGGCAGAAAAGTTTGTCAAAGCTTGCAGAGATTGTTGCCTGGTATCACAAGACACCCGGCCACCCCCTATGGATAGAAATCCTTTTCCCACTGGCCCCTGGATTTGGGTAGCGTCGGATTTGCTAGGCCCGTTACCCAACAATGAATATGTTCTAGTCTTTATTGACTATTTCTCACGATATATGGAGCATAAGTTTCTTAAAACCATATCTTCAACGACCCTGATAGAGGCAATGAAAGAGATCCTTTGTAGACTGGGATATCCTGAATACCTTCGAACTGATAATGGACGCCAATATGTTAGCGAAGAGTTTTCTAACTACTGCAAAGCGTGCGGCATTGAACTGGTTAGAACCCCACCATATTGGCCGCAAGCAAACGGGGAAGTTGAAAACATGAACAGAGCCCTTGTGAAACGCCTTAAAATAGCAAACGCAAATGGGAAAAACTACAAAGAGGAAATCCAAAAATTTGTTCTTATGTACAATGTAACCCCACATGGAACAACAGGGTCAGCGCCCACAAAGCTAATGTTCAACAGAGTCATCCGTGACAAAATACCAGGCATTGGGGATATCTGCGAAAAAACCTTAGACTCTGGGGAAAGAGATAAAGACATTATTGAAAAATATAAGGGAAAGCAGGCAGCGGACAAAAGAAGAGGGGCAAAGGAAGTCGATATAGAAGTGGGCGACAAAGTACTTTTGAAAAAACGTAGTGTTCCCAAACAAACTTACATCAAACTTCGAAAAGACGGAATTTACGGTGTTAGAACGACACAATAACATTGTGGTGATCGAAGGGGGTGGTAGAAAACTAACAAGAAATGCCTCACATATCAAGAAAGTTCCAGCTAGCCATACGTATCCAGCCTCCTGCCGAACGCCGCAATCAGATGCCAGCCTACCGGAATCAACACCTACTTCGGAGGACGCAGTACTCCAGCCCACAGAAGGAAGCCTTGGGATCCAGCCACCCCTGCCGCCATTAAAGCTAAAACTCGTTAATAAAGGAGAGATGTGGCGACCGGCATTGCCAACAACCAAGCATCGGGAGAGCAACGACGGGAGAGACGCTAACGATCGCCCGGCGTCTGAGTGAGAGAAGAGATTATTCTAGTGTGAACTGCCAAGCGGCGAGGGTGTGCGAGTGCCATAGATCAAAATAAAGAAACGTACATTAAACTATAAAACCTTCCGCTTGTTATTGTGATTAAGCGGGTCATTACAATCAACTTAAAAATCACGGCGAAAAGTCTCAGCACCCACTGGAAATGTCACCTTCTTATCCCTAGACAACTGATGCATCGACCCCACAGATTGGTAAAAAGCAGGCTTCGTGCCATACGTAACAGTATCCAGCTTAAACACGCACATATCATCTTGAGGAGAATCTCTCCACACAATGCACTGGAAGTAGCTATCCTCAGGCGAAACCCTGACACACCGGTACATTTTACAGATGTCTTCAGTGATTGCCACTGCATGCGAGCGAAAACGAAGAAGAATCTGGAATAGTTTTGGCTGAATCACTGGACCAGCCATCAGAACATCGTTTTAGGAGTATCCTGAAGAAGTTGACGCCGATCCATCAAATACGACGCGCAGCTTGGTGGTGGTTGTGTCCTTTTCATGACACAATGACGGGGCAAAAAATATTGACAGGAATTGGATTCTTCTGCCGGAACTTCTGTATTGGGCCTTGGTGGCTGGACGATGGTGTATTTTTCGAGATCGCATTGTTAAATTGACAAACTGAAACTCAGTTTTGAAAATAGAGTCACCTATTTCGGTGACACAAGCGGACGACTTTGTTTTTCTAAGCTGAGGCAAGTTTACGGTTCCTGAACGGTTTTTTACTAATACAGTGGCTAGGAGTACCACATCTTTGCCTTAATCGTGCACAATAAGAGCCGATGATGGGCCATGTAATGCAGAGGGTTCTGTCGCATGATTAAATGAATCTGAGGCCACCGTTTCTGTAAGCTGAGATCTTTCGTGTGACAAAAACGAGGCTAAGATTCCCAAGTGAAGCAGAGTGTGGTGCTTAGATCCGCAGGAGCGGCAATGACCACAGTTGCACTGCCTCGATTGATGCCCTTTTTGCATCTCGAAATCGACTTGCTGGATTTAGGTTCTTAAAGCTCTGACAATACTGAATACTAAGGGCCCCGAAGCTTCACAAAAAGCACATGTCAGAAGGTAAAGATGTGTGGCAAGAAAGGCTGACCTACGCATATTAAATATACGATTAGCTCCCACCTGGCTGACCACCATGACGAAATCCATAGTCCTGCATTGCTGCTCCAGAAATGATGCCATGAATTCCCACGTTGGAATTAATTTCCGCTGAGCGGGGTCCTCCAAATATACCTCCCATTTGGCCTGACTCGCCGGATCCAGCTTTTGGACAAGTACTTGGAGTACAATGCATCCAGCAATTTGATCAGTTGTACCCGATCCGTTTAGAGCGCAAATATGGGCGTTAAATTTATCCGACAGCTCATGAAGCATTGAAACGGAACTACTCTGCACTGCCCTTAGCCCCATAATCCCAGTGACATGCGCCTGAAAAACTAAACGTCGATTAGCAAATCTGTTTTGTAACAACTCCAAAACTATAGCATAGTTGCCTTCCGAAATTTTCAGTGAGCGAACGGATTCGAACGCCGTGTCCCTCAAACAGGATTGTAAGTGCTGCACCTTTTCTTTGTTTGTGATGTCCGGATGGCTTTTTATTATCGTCGTAAACATAGAATGAAAATCCAGCCAGTTAGTATAGCCTCCAGGGAATTTTGGTAGCTCAAGAGGGGGCAGCGACGGTGACCTATTTCCGAGTGAACATTTCTGATGGCCACAATCGCACGGAGAAATGCCGTCAGCAAAGGTTGAGTGTGCTTGGTTTTTCAAGGCGCGCTTTTAAATCTCCCCACAAACTAAGGATTTAAGCGTTATGAGAACATCACCGAATTTCTCACTCAAATCGCTTTAAATTTAGCCGGCATATTCCATATTCCTGTCACATAGCTCTCAATTTTATAGAAATTTATACAAATGTGCATTTCTTTAAAATTCCTAGCATTTTGATGTCTTCCTAAATTTAAAGAGTTCGAAAAAAATCGTCATAATTTGCACACAGTCCCCATATTGACACCAAAATAATTTAGCAAGCCTTTTCTGGCAAATTTATTCTTTTCACCTATACATCCCAAGGCGATGCTCCCACTTTTTGCAAAATTTGGTCATACCACCCATACATTCCTTGCCCATAACGGTGCCCCCACTTATCCGTATTCACTTTCACATGCCTGCGTTTCAAGAAAGTCGTCTTTTTAAAACGGCCCTGATCTGGTTTAAGGCTGTGTATTAAGGAACCTATTTCTATCTAGTGCTTGGAATGAATAAAGAATACAAGCTAGCACAGACAGTTCTCACGGAGATACTGCCGAATTACTGCCATATCCGGTTCGTAAATCATGCCGGTACTTCCGACTTTAACGATTGGGAGCAAATAAAATTCAATCAGGAACAACTTATGAGAACGAAAGAAAGACAATCAGAAACGCCTCAACGATCTTTCAAACCAAAATCAAATCGAAACAGAAAAAAAACCCCACCATTTGGCAAGAAAACTGAATTGTAATTACGGACCTAGAAAACATAATGGGCTTAACACTAGCAAAATTAAATATTGTAAGTCCAGCTGGACAACTCCGATATTGGCGAATTCAGAGACAGACAGCCTATAAAATTATTAGAGGTATAGTATTAACGTCATCAGAACGGTAAGTCTCACATTTCTGAGCAATCTCCACCACATTGGGAGCCTTAGAGAGGAAGTTACTTATTGAAGTCTTTTCTCAGCGTTCTACTTGCTGCCTTCCAAGTGTGCTCTACCGTTTGGCTCGGGTACCCATACCTGACCTGAAGGGCTGAAGTCACAATCCAGGAATTGACGGAATGAAAGAATTGACAAGGAATTGGAGCGACGGCGACCTCTTGAAGCTAACATAGACAGTTCTCACGGGGAGAAACTGTCGAATTACTGTGGTCGGGACTACCTTTAGTTTAGTCAAAAATATTACTCCTGAGCTTACGCTCGTCACTTAACCTTAGGAAATATCCCTCGTTGTGGGGTAATAAAGTTAAATATTAAGCTAACTCACACAGAACTTATAATTTATACAATATTCTTTATAGGGTCGAAAAAACAATAAAAATAGTCACGGCATCAATTTTTAAATAATAAATATTAGATCATATTACAACGAATTGACCAAAACAATACTAAAATTCGTTTCTTAGATCAAAATTGATTTCGTACCGAAAATCGTCTTCTAGCGCAACTACGCTCACATGTACGCTTTTTTGCTTATTTTTTTCACTCACACAAGCAAGTGAATTCCATTTTTAAATTTTTATGGTCTCAATTTTACTGGAGCAGGGAGAGAGCAATTATGGCCGCCCCCAAAAAAATGTGGCTGCATAGTGCAAAACCAATGTATGGCCGTTACGCATCTTAATATTCTAGTGTCTTTGGTTTGACCCTGGTGTTGACCAGCCGCGTCCAATAGTGCTTGACAAGGATTAGTGCTTGACAGGATTATGGTGAAGACCAAGTCGAATGTTTCAGAGATTGCGTGCCATAAACCGAAAACTGAACATGCGCGGTACCGAAGCGAACGGAGCGAGCAGAACAAAAAAAAACAATTAGTTACACTCTATAATCAAAACAGGTTATCCATACTCAAGAATGGAACGGACTATCGACTATATAGGGCTTATCAAATTCCTTTGGCCGTCTTTTTATAAGAACAAGCACACCCCTGGCATTATTGACTGTGGACGAAAAGTGATCGAGCAAAAGAGCACCAAGATTGCCTAGATGTGCTATTCTGTGCTATAACAATTAGCTAACACTAAGTGTACAACTGCAAGTCGCAAGGCCTTGATGGTGATTGAAGCGTTGAGAATGAAAACAACAGCTGATCAGACACCAGATCCCAGGCGAGGCCTAGCGCTTTTGTAAAATCGCCTCCATCGTCAAACTTCAAAAAGGACTCCTTATCATGTTCCGAAACTCCTTCCAAAACAGCCGGTATATTTGAACACCACTTCCTTAGTTTAAAATTGCCTCTGGACAATTATGTTGCATTATGTTGATGGCTTCTTCTTTGGAGCTGGCGCCACATATCAAATCATCAACTTAAAAATCACGGCGAAGAGTCTCAGCACCCACTGGAAATGTCGCCTCCTTATCCATAGACAACTGATGCATCGACCCCACAGATTGGTAAGAAGCAGGCTTCGTGCCATACAATCTCTCCACACAATGCACTGGAAGTAGATATCCTCAGACGAAACCCTGACACACCGGTACACTTTACAGATGTCTCCTGTGATTGCCACTGGATGCGAGCGAAAACGAAGAAGAATCTGGAATAGTTTTGGTTGAATCACTGGACCAGCCATCAGAACATCGTTTTAGGAGTATCCTGAAGAAGTTGACGCCGATCCATCAAATACGACGCGCAGCTTGGTGGCGGTACTGTCCTTTTCATGACACAATGATGGAGCAAAAAATACTGACAGGAATTGGATTCTTCTGCCGGAACTTCTGATATATGTTCCATTTGCTACCGCTTACATTTGAGCTCTACATATCAACTTTTGTTAAATATAAAAGCGGATATATTATTGAAATTTGGGAAAATAGTAGAAAGCAATGAGCTCTGTTTATTTGTCAGCTTTAAGCAAATGGATTAAGAGGAACTAAAAGAAGAAACAATAAATTTGATGCGCTTTCTTATCCATCCAAAATTGCGCGGTTTTTTAAAATATCAAATTAGAATATAACAAAAGCATTCAACAAATAATATTTGCATTTCAGATACTGAAAATTGGTCATTTACATTAAATATACATGTTTTTTTGTACTTGTATACTAATAATTTGTACTAATAAATATACTAAATAGTTAAAACACTTCATATGCAACCTGTTTATTGCAAAATTTAATTGTTTGGGCAGGACCAGCGCACCTAAGAATCACTAACTTCAAATACATTTTCCACGTAGTAGGATGAATACTCTAACGACACATTTTCTAGTATAAAGTAGTTTATGAACTTAATTAGGTATTATTATGCACATATATTCACCTATTACTATTTTTGTGATGTATTTAAATAATTATCATGTTAATGCAATGCTAAATTAGAGTTTTTTACATGGTGGCAGTCGATTACAAATAATGTAGATTGAAAGACCATAAACTTCTGAAGTGAAGGGCATATTTTTTTTAAAATTTACAATATATGTGCATACATGTGCAATTAATTTATTTGGTTAGAATTTCAATAATAAAATGTATATTTTATTTTATTTTTAAAGTTTACAAAGTGGTTTTTACTATAAGAGTCTTAAGACCGGATCACCGATCCTAAGACCGGATCACAGATCAAATTTTATCTCAGGAATCGACTGATAGCTTAAATTTAAATCTTCTCCTCGAAACTGCGGCCAGGAGCTTTTTTGAAACTTTTTGAACTATGAAATTGAAGCTTAATGCTAACATTTTTTGTCTGCATTGTGAAATTCAATTATGCTGACCATTGTAGTTTGATTCATACATTAAGTTTGGTTTATTTACAGGCTGGCAAAGTGCGACTTTGAGATCAAAGGCAAATCAAGTTGATATTGGATTTTGAAAAATCCAATCATCCTGAATCATGGGTTGGATAACTCTCCCCCTTCTAAAATGGAGCGTCCCGATTCATTTCGAGTGTCATTTAGGTGATCTCTTAATTCTGTTAAAAATTCTGTTTGATTCTATTTAAAAATTAGATATATGATTACAAAAATTATGTATAAAACGATTACAATTAATAATATAAGGGAAAATGATATCTTGGTGTTATTAAATTGAATGAAAGGGTTTAGAATGTTTAAATTATCTAGAGAGAGTTCCGAGCTATTTGACAATATGTAATTCGATATTTCATAACTTGTAAAATTGTTTATAGTTATGTAATCGAGAATTTTACTTTCTGAATTGGTATATGAAATGTTGTCAATTGTGGTTGTACTATTAAATGTTATTAAAAATGATCCATTTAAATAGGAGTTGTTAACAATATTGTATCCACTTATAAAAATGGCACCGTCTTGGATGATATCTAATTTCTTATTTTTATCTCTTATTTTCTTACAAGTTGGTTTCTCTCCATTTAATAATTTGGTAAAACAGGTTTTTTCCTGATTATTATACCGTAATTGCTAAAGAGTTCGGTCTTAACTGTAGACATTTCATAATATATATTATCGCATTTTGCGACTTGATTGCTTATTATTAGTTTTCCATCGCTTTGGGAAATGGCTTTAGCATAATATAAGTTAACACGAGCCAACGAGCTAGACCAGTTGGCTCAGTGCACGAAACATAATATCATAACGTTAAAGTGCTGACCCAGCATCGGGCCGGAAACCCGTGCGCAGCCGGCAAACACAGCATATTTGCGTGGCGGCTGCGAGTCTTTTGTTAGCTGTGAGATTCAGTTTTAAGTTCAGTTTATTTGACATTAATAAAGAGCGGCTGCTCGTCAATCTTATTTCTCCGACTGAACGTCGTAAAATATATTTGTATTAATTACTCTGCCAGACCACAAGGCTGGCAGTTAAAAGAGGAAAGTTCCTCTCAACATAAAATCTGTGACTGCAGCGAGGGATCCCCCCTGCCACCCCCAACTTTAATTACTGGCGCCCAACCAGTGGTAAAATCCACCACCCACCACCACCATCACCAACACCGCCCACACAGCTACTAAATTTGCGGCAAAGCAAAAGACAGCGGTGCGGGAAAAGTGAAGGGAATTAGTGACAAAATAACACACACACCAAAAAACAAAAAATTATGTGAGTGGAAACCGATGCTAAACGCATTTTAAGTCTGTGAATTTCTAAAAAAAAAAATATATAATAATAAAAGAATTATTAATCCGGCAGATACGCTAAAACATGGTCTCGCATCAATGTAAATGAAAACAGAAATCATATAATTGTTTTTTATAACAGCGCATACGTTCGCTTTTTATTTATTGTTGTTGTTTTGTGTTTCCATCCGATTCAAGCGCGACATTCTACGCTGCAGCCTTTGTCTTTAGTTGTTGTTTGTTTGGCTTTGGTCAACTGCTGCCCACACGGACAGCTTTTTCATACCTAAGCGAATTGGACTGCTCATGCAGCCCAGTTTCTCACAGTATAGGAATAGTACACCATACTCCACGGACTCAGAGTCCGATTGTGAAAATCAACCTTCCCCTCTAAGACGTACATCCGCGAATTCCCCTGCAATGGCGATAGACCCAGAACAACTCAGAGCTGTAATACAGGCAGTGGTGGCCAATACTTTGGCGGACGAGGTTGCCAAAAACGAACTCGCACAAAATGAAATGCGTCAGACAATTCAGGAGCTGGCCAGCCAGTTGGCAGCAACACAGGTCGCGCCCACCTCAGCAGTGGCCCCCGCAATTAGGGCTTACGAACCCATAGACATAACTAGTGGTGTACCATGTAACATGACTTTAGACGCCGTTAAATATTTGCCTGAATTCTCGGGATCCCAGGAATCATATGTTTCGTGGCGACAAGCGGCGGTTGCTGCGTATCGCATATTCAAAGATTACAACGGCATCTCTCGCCATTACGAGGCGGTAACAATTATTAGGAACAAAATTAGGGGCGCGGCCAATAACGTCTTATCCTCGTTTGGCACTGTACTGAGTTTCGATGCCATTATAAATCGGCTCGATTTCACTTACAGCGACAAACGCCCAATGCATGTCATTGAGCAGGAAATGAGCACTTTAAGACAGGGAAGCAACATGACCCTGTTGGAGTATTATGATCAGGTCGAGAAAAAACTCACCTTACTCACAAATAAAGCCCATATGTCTCACGAGCCATCGGCGGCAAATATATTGTGCGAAGAGGACGTCCGAGAGGACGCCTTGCGTATTTTCATCTCGGGACTTAAACGCAACCTCACTGACGTACTTTTCGCGGCGAAGCCGAAAGACATGCCGTCAGCCTTGGCCTTAGCGCAAGAAGTGGAATCTAACCACGAGAGGTACGTTTTTGCAGCTAGTTTTGCAAGAAGTCAAGAAGACAAAGATCGCAAACCTACTGCAAAAGGGCAGGGTCGTCAACTTGACAGGTACGACCGCCATGACCCACAGCCTAGTAATACCAAAAACCCGTACTTTAATAGGCAGCATAAGGCACAGGTTCACGCCGACCCGCAAGGTACCAAAAATTACAAAGACGACGGCCCATGCAGCTGACCCAGGCAAATGCCTACCGGAACAGAAGACCAGCCACCTCCGAGCGCACAGGCGCCGTGAGGAAACAACAAAAAGTTAACTTCATTACGCAGAATGCGGAAGAAAAGTCAGGAGCGTATGCCGCCGCCGCTTCCAAAGCGAAATCGAAAATAGACGACGATGCCATTACCGGGTATGATTCTGACTACCTAAATTTTTTAGGGGAAAATCCCTGTTACCCGTCATCAGACGAAGAGTAGCAGGGGTACCAATGAAATTCCTTTTAGACACCGGCGCGTCAAAAAATTTCATCCGGCCTCGCAAAGAGCTAAAGGGTGTCCGCCCGGTGGACTCTCCTTTCGAAATTCATTCAATTCTCGGCACCACCATCGTTACAAAAAAATGCTTCGTCTCGATTTTTAATTTGAAAGCGACTTTTTTCATTCTACCAGATATTACAATATTCGACGGTATAATCGGGGCCGATCTGTGCATCACTTTGCCTCGCTTCCGCCCAACTCAAATGGGGTCAGGAGGTTGAGAAGATCTCATTCCATAAATGCACTGACGTCAACTTCACTAACGTGGAGTGCGCAGATGCACCACCTTTGGTGAAGAAGGCATTTCTAGGGATGATAAGGAGCCGAAAAAACGCCTTCGCAGATCCCAACGAGGCCCTGCCATATAACACATCGGTAGTGGCCACGATTAGGACTACTAGCGAAGAGCCCATTTACGCTAAATTATATCCATACCCGATGGGGGCAGCAGATTTCGTCAACAATGAAATCCAAGACCTGCTTAAAAATGGTATAATTCAAAAGTCGGTGTCACCTTATAACAACCCAATATGGGTGGTTGATAAAAAGGAACCGACGAGGCCGGCAATCAAAATAGACGATTAGTCATAGACTTTCGTAAGCTAAACGAAAGAACTATCCCAGACAAATACCCTATGCCAGATATCTCCATGATACTGGGCAACTTGGGCAAGGCCAAATTCTTCACGACACTGGACCTCAAGTCCGGGTATCACCAGATCATCTTAGCGGAAAATGACCGCGAAAAAACTTCCTTCTCCGTAAGCGGAGGGAAGTACGAATTCAAGAGGCTTCCCTTTGGCTTGAGAAATGCTGCCAGCATCTTCCAGGGAGCCATTGATGACATTCTCAGAGAGCAAATCGGCAAGACTTGCTATGTCTACGTCGACGATGTAATAATCTTCTCAGAAAACGAGAATGCTCATGTCAAGCACATTTTAAAAACCATAAGCGATGCAAATATGAGAGTCTCAGTGAAAAAGGCAAGTTTTTTAAAAAAAGCGTAAACTTTCTTGGCTTTATAGTCACCAGTGATGGCACTACCACCGACCCAGAAAAAGTCAGGGCCATAAAGGAGTTCCCTGAACCAAAAACAGTATTTGAGGTTAGATCATTTCTAGGTCTCGCGAGCTATTACAGATGCTTCATTAAGGACTTTGCAGCCATAGCAAGGCCTATTTCGGACATCTTAAAGGGCGAAAACGGAAGTGTAAGCAGACACAGATCGCGACACATCCAAGTACAATTCAATGAAGCGCAAAAAAATTCTTTCGAAAAACTGCGCAACATTTTAGCATCCGAAGATGTTATGCTCCGATACCCGGATTACAAGAAGCCATTCCATCTAACGACGGATGCTTCAGCCTACGGTATTGGAGCAGTGCTTTCACAGGAGAACCGTCCTATTACAATGATCTCGACGACATTAAAGGACAGGGAAATGAACTACGCCACAAATGAAAGGGAATTATTAGCCATCGTTTGGGATTTGGCCAAACTGAGACACTATTTATATGCGGTGAAAGATATAACCATCTTCACCGACCATCAACCATTGTCATTCTCAGTATCAGACTCTAACCCTAACGCGAAAATTAAAAGGTGGAAGGGTCGCACCGAGGAAAAGGTGCGAAGGTAGTCTATAACCGGGAAAAGAAAATTTGGTTGCTGATGCCCTGTCTAGGCAGCAAATTAATGCCATAGAAGAACAGGACGCAGAATCATGTGGTGCGACCATTCACAGTGAGATTTCTCTCACTCACACCATTGAAACTACGGATAAGCCCCTAAATTGCTTCCAGAACCAACTAATTCTGGAAGAGGCCCGCTTTCCGCTAAAACGCTCTTTCGTTCTCTTTAAAAATAAGAAACGACATACAATCAACTTCACTGACAAGGAATCATTACTCAATGACCTTGCGGACGCAATAGTCCACAAGGGCGTAAACGCCCTCCATTGCGATTTGCACACGCTAGCAACGGTGCAGGACGACTTAGTCCGGAGATTCCCGACTACAAAATTCTGGCACTGCAAAAACCGTGTTACAGACATTTTTGGGGTCAAGGAAAAAAGGGAAATCATATTGGCAGAACACAATAGGGCCCACCGATCGGCCCAAGAAAATGTGAAGCAGGTTCTCACAGAATACTACTTCCCAAAAATGGCCAAACTGGCCAATGAAATTGTCCAAAACTGCAAAACATGCGCTAGAGCTAAATATGATAGGCATCCTAGGAAGCAAGAGATTGGCGAGTCTCCGATTCCCTCTCATGTAGGAGAAATGCTACACATAGACATTTCTCAACAGACAAAAAATATTTTCTCACTTGCATCGACAAGTTTTCGAAATTCGCCGTCGTACAGCATGTACCGTCAAAAACAATTGAGGACTTGAAACCGGCCTTGTTACAGGTCATGAATTTCTTCCCAAAGGCCAAAGTGATTTACTGCGATAACGAGCCATCGTTAAAATCGCACACGATCACGGCCATGCTAGACAACCATTTTGGCGTCAGCATCACGAATGCGCCGCCCCTTCACAGTGTCTCAAACGGGCAAGTGGAACGTTTTCACAGCACCCTACTAGAGCTCGCCAGGTGCCTAAAAATTGACAAGGGCATGAGCGATACCGTGGAGATAATCTTGTTAGCCACGACCAAATATAACAAAACAATCCATTCGGTCATCGATAAGAGGCCAGTCGACGCAATACAAGAATGCACGGACGACACACAAAAACGGATTGCTGACAAAATTA
>VCKV01000094.1:1115000-1307283 GCA_005876975.1 Drosophila orena | reverse complement strand
ATAACAGACCTCTAAAAAACTAGTTATTTTAATAAATAACGTTTAACTTACACATTACAAACAGTTTTTGACGTTTCCCAACACTGAAAATTAAATATTTTCATTTTTCCACCACAAAAAAACTATTTTTCTCAATAAACAAACGATTTTGTACCTCTTAAAATAGTTTTTACGATCACCGACCTCTAAAAACTAGTTATTTTAATAAATAACACACATTACAAATAGTTTTTGACGTTTCCCACACTGAAAATTAAATATTTTCATTTTTCCACCCAAAAAACTATTTTTTCTCAATAAAAAACGATTTTGTACCTCTTAAAAATAGTTTTATCGATAACCGACCTCTAAAAACTAGTATTTTTTATTTTTTATAAATAACGTTAAACCAAAACATTACAAAATAGTTTTTGACGTTTCCCAACACTGAAAATTAAATATTTTCATTTTTCCACCCCAAAAAACTATTTTTTCTCAATAAAAAAACGATTTTGTACCTCTTAAAAATAGTTTTATCGATAACCGACCTCTAAAAACTAGTTATTTTTAATAAATAACGTTTAAACCACACATTACAAACAGTTTTTGACGTTTCCCAACACTGAAAATTAAATATTTTCATTTTTTCCACCCCAAAAAAAACTATTTTTTCTCAATAAAAAACGATTTTGTACCTCTAAAAATAGTTTTATCGATCACCGACCTCTAAAAACTAGTTATTTTTAATAAATAACGTTTAAACCACACATTACAAATAGTTTTTGACGTTTCCCAACACTGAAAATTAAATATTTTCATTTTTCCACCCAAAAAACTATTTTTTCTCAATAAAAAACGATTTTGTACCTCTTAAAAATAGTTTCATCGATAACAGATCTATAAAAACTAGTTATTTTTAATAAATAACGTTCAACTACACATTACAAACAGTTTTGACGTTTCCCAACACTGAAAATTAAATATTTTCATTTTTCCACCCACAAAAAAACTATTTTTCTCAATAAAAAACGATTTTGTACCTCTAAAAATAGTTTTATCGATCACGAACTCTAAAAAATAGTTATTTTTAATAAATAACGTTTAAACCACACATTACAAATAGTTTTTGACGTTTCCCAACACTGAAAATTAAATATTTTCATTTTTCCACCCCCAAAAAACTATTTTTTCTCAATAAAAAACGATTTTGTACCTCTTAAAAATAGTTTTATCGATAACCGACCTCTAAAAACTAGTTATTTTTAAAAATAACGTTAAACCAAACATTACAAATAGTTTTTGACGTTTCCCAACACTGAAAATTAAATATTTTCATTTTTCCACCCAAAAACACTTTTTTCTCAATAAAAAACGATTTTGTACCTCTTAAAAATAGTTTTATCGATCACCGACCTCTAAAAACTAGTTATTTTAATAATAATAAACACACATTACAAATAGTTTTTGACGTTTTCCAACACTGAAAATTAAATATTTTCATTTTTCCACCCCAAAAAACTATTTTTTCTCAATAAAAAAACGATTTTGTACCTCTTAAAAATAGTTTTTTCGATAACCGACCCTAAAAAACTAGTTATTTTTAATAAATAACGTTAAACCAAACATTACAAATAGTTTTTGACGTTTCCCAACACTGAAAATTAAATATTTCATTTTTCCACACCAAAAAAACTATTTTTTCTCAATAAAAAACGATTTTGTACCTCTTAAAAATAGTTTTATCGATAACAGACCTCTAAAAACTAGTTATTTTTTTTAATAAATAACGTTTAACTACACATTACAAACAGTTTTGACGTTTCCCAACACTGAAAATTAAATATTTTCATTTTTCCACCCCAAAAAACTATTTTTTCTCAATAAAAAACGATTTGTACCTCTTAAAAATAGTTTTATCGATCACCGACCTCTAAAAACTAGTTATTTTTAATAAATAACGTTAAACCAAACATTACAAATAGTTTTTGACGTTTCCCAACACTGAAAATTAAATATTTCATTTTTCCACCCAAAAAACTATTTTTTCTCAATAAAAAACGATTTTGTACTCTTAAAAATAGTTTTATCGATCACCGACCTCTAAAAAAAACTAGTTATTTTAATAAATAACGTTAAACCACACATTACAAATAGTTTTTGACGTTTCCCAACACTGAAAATTAAATATTTCATTTTTCCACCCCAAAAAAACTATTTTTTCTCAATAAAAAACGATTTTGTACCTCTTAAAAAATAGTTTATCGATCACCGACCTCTAAAAACTAGTTATTTTAATAAATAACGTTAAACCAAACATTACAAATAGTTTTTGACGTTTCCCAACACTGAAAATTAAATATTTGCATTTTTCCACCACAAAAAACTATTTTTTTCTCAATAAAAAACGATTTTGTACCTCTTAAAAATAGTTTTATCGATCACCGACCTCTAAAAAACTAGTTATTTTTAATAAATAACGTTAAACCACACATTACAAATAGTTTTTGACGTTTCCCAACACTGAAAATTAAATATTTCATTTTTCCACCCCAAAAAACTATTTTTTCTCAATAAAAAACGATTTTTGTACCTCTTAAAAATAGTTTTATCGATCAGACACCTCTAAAAACTAGTTATTTTAATAAATAAACGTTTAAACACACATTACAAATAGTTTTTGACGTTTCCAACACTGAAAATTAAATATTTTCATTTTTCACCACAAAAAAACTATTTTTTCTCAATAAAAAACGATTTTGTACCTCTTAAAAATAGTTTTATCGATCACCGACCTCTAAAAACTAGTTATTTTTAATAAATAACGTTAAACCACACATTACAAATAGTTTTTGACGTTTCCCAACACTGAAAATTAAATATTTTCATTTTTCCACCCCAAAAAAACTATTTTTTCTCAATAAAAAAACGATTTTGTACCTCTTAAAAATAGTTTTATCGATCACCGACCTCTAAAAACTAGTTATTTTTAATAAATAACGTTAAACCAAACATTACAAATAGTTTTTGACGTTTCCCAACACTGAAAATTAAATATTTTCATTTTTCCACCCCAAAAAACTATTTTTTCTCAATAAAAAACGATTTTGTACCTCTTAAAAATAGTTTTATCGATCACCGACCTCTAAAAACTAGTTATTTTTAATAAATAACGTTAAACCACACATTACAAATAGTTTTTGACGTTTCCAAAACACTGAAAATTAAATATTTCATTTTTCCACCCCAAAAAAAAACTATTTTTTCTCAATAAAAAAACGATTTTGTACCTCTAAAAAATAGTTTTATCGATCACCGACCTCTAAAAACTAGTTATTTTTAATAAATAACGTTAAACCAAACATTACAAATAGTTTTTGACGTTTCCCAACACTGAAAATTAAATATTTTCATTTTTCCACCCAAAAAACTATTTTTCTACAATAAAAAACGATTTTGTACCTCTTAAAAATAGTTTTATCGATCACCGACCTCTAAAAACTAGTTATTTTTAATAAATAACGTTAAACCACACATTACAAATAGTTTTGACGTTTCCCAACACTGAAAATTAAATATTTTCATTTTTCCACCCCAAAAAACTATTTTTTCTCAATAAAAAAACGATTTTGTACCTCTTAAAAATAGTTTTATCGATCACCGACCTCTAAAAAACTAGTTATTTTTAATAAATAACGTTAAACCACACATTACAAATAGTTTTTGACGTTTCCAACACTGAAAATAAATATTTTATTTTTCCACCCCAAAAAACTATTTTTTTCCTCAATAAAAAACGATTTTGTACCTCTTAAAAATAGTTTTATCGATAACAGACCTCTAAAAAAACTAGTTATTTTTAATAAATAACGTAAAACCAAACATTACAACAGTTTTTGACGTTTCCCAACACTGAAAATTAAATATTTTCATTTTTCCACCAAAAAAACTATTTTTTCTCAATAAAAAACGATTTTGTACCTCTTAAAAATAGTTTTATCGATCACCGACCTCTAAAAAAGTTATTTTTAATAAATAACGTTAAACCACACATTACAAATAGTTTTTGACGTTTCCCAACACTGAAAATTAAATATTTTCATTTTTCCACCCCAAAAAACTATTTTTTCTCAATAAAAAACGATTTTGTACCTCTTAAAAATAGTTTTATCGATCACGACCTCTAAAAAACTAGTTATTTTAATAAATAACATTAAACAACATTACAAATAGTTTTTGACGTTTCCAACACTGAAAATTAAATATTTTCATTTTTCCACCCCAAAAAAAAACTATTTTTTCTCAATAAAAAACGATTTTGTACCTCTTAAAAATAGTTTTATCGATCACCGACCTCTAAAAACTAGTTATTTTTAATAAATAACGTTAAACCAAACATTACAAACAGTTTTTGACGTTTCCCAACACTGAAAATTAAATATTTTCATTTTTCCACCACAAAAAACTATTTTTTCTCAATAAAAAACGATTTTGTACCTCTTAAAAATAGTTTTATCGATCACCGACCTCTAAAAATAACTAGTTTTTAGTAAATAACGTTAAACCACACATTACAAATAGTTTTTGACGTTTCCCAACACTGAAAATTAAATATTTTCATTTTTCCACCCCAAAAAACTATTTTTTCTCAATAAAAAACGATTTTGTACCTCTTAAAAATAGTTTTCGATCAACGGACTCTCTAAAAAACTAGTTATTTTTAATAAATAACATTAAACCAAACATTACAAATAGTTTTGACGTTTTCCAACACTGAAAATTAAATATTTTCATTTTTCCACCCCAAAAACTATTTTTCTCAATAAAAAACGATTTTGTACCTCTTAAAAATAGTTTTATCGATAACAAGACCTCTAAAAAACTAGTTATTTTTAATAAATAACGTTTAACTACACATTACAAACAGTTTTTGACGTTTCCCCCAAACACTGAAAATTAAATTATTTTCATTTTTCCACCACAAAAAACTATTTTTTCTCAATAAAAAACGATTTTGTAACCTCTTAAAAAAAGTTTTAATCGATCACCGACCTCTAAAAACTAGTTATTTTTATAAATAACGTTTAAACCACACATTACAAATAGTTTTTGACGTTTCCCAACACTGAAAATTAAATATTTTCATTTTTCCACCCCAAAAAACTATTTTTTCTCAATAAAAACGATTTTGTACCTCTTAAAAATAGTTTTAACGATCACCGACCTCTAAAAACTAGTTATTTTTAATAAATAACGTTAAACCAAACATTACAAATAGTTTTTGACGTTTCCAACACTGAAAATTAAATATTTTCATTTTTCCCACCACAAAAACTATTTTTTCTCAATAAAAAACGATTTGTACCTCTTAAAATAGTTTTATCGATCACACCGACCTCTAAAAACTAGTTTTTTTTTAATAAATAACGTTTAACCTACACATTACAACAGTTTTTGACGTTTCCCAACACTGAAAATTAAATATTTTCATTTTTCCACCCCAAAAAACTATTTTTTTTTCTCAATAAAAAACGATTTTGTACCTCTTAAAAAGAGTTTTATCGATCACCGACCTCTAAAAACTAGTTATTTTTAATAAATAACATTAAACCAAACATTACAAATAGTTTTTGACGTTTCCAACACTGAAAATTAAATATTTTCATTTTTCCACCCCAAAAAACTATTTTTTCTCAATAAAAAAACGATTTTGTACTCTTAAAATAGTTTTATCGATAACAGACCTCTAAAAACTAGTTATTTTTATAAATAACGTTTACCTAACATTACAAACATTTTTGACGTTTCCCAACACTGAAAATTAAATATTTTCATTTTTCCACCACAATAACTATTTTTTCTCAATAAAAAACGATTTTGTACCTCTTAAAAATAGTTTTATCGATCACCGAACTCTAAAAACTAGTTATTTTTAATAAATAACGTTAAACCACACATTACAAATAGTTTTTGACGTTTCCCAACACTGAAAATTAAATATTTTCATTTTCCACCCAAAAAACTATTTTGTCTCAATAAAAACGATTTTGTACCTCTTAAAATAGTTTTATCGATACCGACCTCTAAAAACTAGAATATTTTTAATAAATAACGTTAAACCAAACATTACAAATAGTTTTGGACGTTTCCCAACACTCAAAAATTAAATATTTTCATTTTTCCACCACAAAAAATTATTTTTTTTTCAATAAAAAACGATTTTGTACCTCTTAAAAATAGTTTTATCGATAACCGACCTCTAAAAACTAGTTATTTTTAATAAATAACGTTAACACCAAACATTTACAAATTAGTTCTTGTTGTGTCCCAACCTGAAAATTAAAATATTTCATTTTTCCACACAAAAAAACTATTTTTTTCAATAAAAACGATTTTGTACCTCTTAAAAATAGTTTTATATCGATAACAGACCTCTAAAAACTAGTTATTTTTAATAAATAACGTTAAACCAAACATTACAAATAGTTTTTGACGTTTCCCAACACTGAAAATTAAATATTTTCATTTTTCCACCCCAAAAACTATTTTTTCTCAATAAAAAACGATTTTGTACCTCTTAAAAATAGTTTTATCGATAACAGACCTCTAAAAACTAGTTATTTTTAATAAATAACGTTTAACTACACATTACAAACGTTTTTGACGTCCCAACATGAAAATTAATATTTTCATTTTTCCACCCCAAAAAACTATTTTTTCTCAATAAAAACGATTTTGTACCTCTTAAAATAGTTTTATCGATCACCGACCTCTAAAAACTAGTTATTTTTAATAAATAACGTTAAACCAAACATTACAAATAGTTTTTGACGTTACTCAACACTGAAAATTAAATATTTTCATTTTTCCACCCCAAAAAACTATTTTTTCTCAATAAAAAACGATTTGTACGTCCCTTAAAAATAGTTTTATCGATCACCGACCTCTAAAAACTAGTTTTTTTAATAATAACGTTAAACCACACATTACAAATAGTTTTTGACGTTTCCCAACACTGAAAATTAAATATTTTCATTTTTCCACCACAAAAAACTATTTTTTTCTCAATAAAAAACGATTTTGTACCTCTTAAAAATAGTTTTATCGATCACCGAACTCTAAAACTAGTTATTTTTAATAAATAACGTTAAACCACCATTACAAATAGTTTTTTGACGTTTCCCAACACTGAAAATAAATATTTTCATTTTTCCACCACCAAAAAAACTATTTTTTTCTCAATAAAAAACGATTTTGTACCTCTTAAAAATAGTTTTATCGATCACCGACCTCTAAAAACTAGTTATTTTAATAAATAACGTTAAACCACACATTACAAATAGTTTTTGACGTTTCCCAACACTGAAACTTAAATATTTTCATTTTTCCACCCCAAAAACTTATTTTTTCTCAATAAAAAACGATTTTGTACCTCTTAAAAATAGTTTTATCGATAACCGACCTCTAAAAACTAGATATTTTTAATAAATAACGTTAAACCAAACATTACAAATAGTTTTTGACGTTTCCCAACGCTGAAAATTAAATATTTTCATTTTTCCACCCCAAAAAACTATTTTTTCTCAATAAAAAACGATTTTGTACCTCTTAAAAATAGTTTTATCGATAATAGACCTCTAAAAACAAGTTATTTTTAATAAATAACGTTTAACTACACATTACAAACAGTTTTTGACGTTTCCCAACACTGAAAATTAAATATTTTCATTTTTCCACCCCAAAAAACTATTTTTTCTCAATAAAAAACGATTTTGTACCTCTTAAAAATAGTTTTATCGATCACCGACCTCTAAAAACTAGTTATTTTTAATAAATAACGTTAAACCAAACATTACAAATAGTTTTTGACGTTTCCCAACACTGAAATTAAATATTTTTCATTTTTCCACCCCAAAAAACTATTTTTTCTCAATAAAAAACGATTTTGTACCTCTTAAAAATAGTTTTATCGATCACCGACCTCTAAAAACTAGTTATTTTTAATAAATAACGTTAAACCACACATTACAAATAGTTTTTGACGTTTCCCAACACTGAAAATTAAATATTTTCATTTTTCCACCCCAAAAAACTATTTTTTCTCAATAAAAAACGATTTTGTACCTCTTAAAAATAGTTTTTATCGATCACCGACCTCTAAAAACTAGTTATTTTTAATAAATAACGTTAAACCAAACATTACAAATAGTTTTTGACGTTTCCCAACACTGAAAATTAAATATTTTCATTTTTCCACCACAAAAAAACTATTTGTTCTCAATAAAAAACGATTTTGTACCTCTTAAAAATAGTTTTATCGATCACCGACCTCTAAAAACTAGTTATTTTTAATAAATAACGTTAAACCACACATTACAAATAGTTTTTGACGTTTCCCAACACTGAAAATTAAATATTTTAATTTTTCCACCCCAAAAAACTATTTTTTCTCAATAAAAAACGATTTTGTACCTCTTAAAAATATTTTTATCGATCACCGACCTCTAAAAACTAGTTATTTTTAATAAATAACGTTAAACCACACATTACAAATAGTTTTTGACGTTTCCCAACACTGAAAATTAAATATTTTCATTTTTCCACCCCAAAAAACTATTTTTTCTCAATAAAAAACGATTTTGTACCTCTTAAAAATAGTTTTATCGATAACCGACCTCTAAAAACTAGATATTTTTAATAAATAACGTTAAACCAAACATTACAAATAGTTTTTGACGTTTCCCAACACTGAAAATTAAATATTTTCATTTTTCCACCCCAAAAAACTATTTTTTCTCAATAAAAAACGATTTTGTACCTCTTAAAAATAGTTTTATCGATAACAGACCTCTAAAAACAAGTTATTTTTAATAAATAACGTTTAACTACACATTACAAACAGTTTTTGACGTTTCCCAACACTGAAAATTAAATATTTTTTTATTTTTCCACCCCAAAAAACTATTTTTTCTCAATAAAAAACGATTTTGTACCTCTTAAAAATAGTTTTATCGATCACCGACCTCTAAAAACTAGTTATTTTTAATAAATAACGTTAAACCAAACATTACAAATAGTTTTTGACGTTTCCCAACACTGAAAATTAAATATTTTCATTTTTCCACCCCAAAAAACTATTTTTTCTCAATAAAAAAACGATTTTGTACCTCTTAAAAATAGTTTTATCGATCACCGACCTCTAAAAACTAGTTATTTTTAATAAATAACGTTAAACCACACATTACAAATAGTTTTTGACGTTTCCCAACACTGAAAATTAAATATTTTCATTTTTCCACCCCAAAAAAACTATTTTTTCTCAATAAAAAACGATTTTGTACCTCTTAAAAATAGTTTTATCGATCACCGACCTCTAAAAACTAGTTATTTTTAATAAATAACGTTAAACCACACATTACAAATAGTTTTTGACGTTTCCCAACACTGAAAATTAAATATTTTCATTTTTCCACCCCAAAAAACTATTTTTTCTCAATAAAAAACGATTTTGTACCTCTTAAAAATAGTTTTATCGATAACAGACCTCTTAAAACTAGTTATTTTTAATAAATAACGTTAAACCACACATTACAAATAGTCTTTGACGTTTCCCAACACTGAAAATTAAATATTTTCATTTTTCCACCCCAAAAAACTATTTTTTCTCAATAAAAAACGATTTTGTACCTCTTAAAAATAGTTTTATCGATCACCGTCCTCTAAAAACTAGTTCTTTTTAATAAATACCGCTAAACCACACATTACAAATAGTTTTTGACGTTTCCCAACACTGAAAATTAAATATTTTTATTTTTCCACCCCAAAAAACTATTTTTTCTCAATAAAAAACGATTTGTACCTCTTAAAAATAGTTTTATCGATAACAGACCTCTAAAAACTAGTTATTTTTAATAAATAACGTTTAAACACACATTACAAACAGTTTTTGACGTTTCCCAACACTGAAAATGAATTATTTTCATTTTTCCACCACAAAAAACTATTTTTTCTCAATAAAAAACGATTTTGTACCTCTTAAAAATAGTTTTATCGATCACCGACCTCTAACAGCTAGTTATTTATAATAAATAACGTTAAACCACACATTACAAATAGTTTTTGACGTTTCCCAACACTGAAAATTAAATATTTTCATTTTTCCACCACAAAAAACTATTTTTTCTCAATAAAAAAAGATTTTGTACCTCTTAAAAATAGTTTTATCGATAACAGACCTCTAAAAACTAGTTATTTTTAATAAATAACGTTTAACTACACATTACAAACAGTTTTTGACGTTTCCCAACACTGAAAATTAAATATTTTCATTTTTCCACCACAAAAAACTATTTTTTCTCAATAAAAAACGATTTTGTACCTCTTAAAAATAGTTTTATCGATCACCGACCTCTAAAAACTAGTTATTTTTAAAAAATAACGTTAAACCACACATTACAAATAGTTTTTGACGTTTCCCAACACTGAAAATTAAATATTTTCATTTTTCCACCCCTAAAAACTATTTTATCTCAATAAAAAACGATTTTGTACCTCTTAAAAATAGTTTTATCGATCACCGACCTCTAAAAACTAGTTATTTTTAATAAATACCGTTAAACCACACATTACAAATAGTTTTTGACGTTTCCCAACACTAAAAATTAAATATTTTCATTTTTCCACCCCAAAAAACTATTTTTTTCTCAATAAAAAACGATTTTGTACCTCTTAAAAATAGTTTTATCGATAACAGACCTCTAAAAACTAGTTCTTTTTAATAAATAACGTTTAACTACACATTACAAACAGTTTTTGACGTTTCCCAACACTGAAAATTAAATATTTTCATTTTTCCACCACAAAAAACTATTTTTTCTCAATAAAAAACGATTTTGTACCTCTTAAAAATATTTTTATCGATCACCGACCTCTAAAAACTAGTTATTTTTAATAAATAACGTTAAACCACACATTACAAATAGTTTTTGACGTTTCCCAACACTTAAAATTAAATATTTTCTTTTTTCTACCCCGAAAAACTATTTTTTCTCAATAAAAAACGATTTTGTACCTCTTAAAAATAGTTTTATCGATAACCGACCTCTAAAAACTAGATATTTTTAATAAATAACGTTAAAGCAAACATTACAAATAGTTTTTGACGTTTCCCAACACTGAAAATTAAATATTTTCATTTTTCCACCCCAAAAAACTATTTTTTCTCAATAAAAAACGATTTTGTACCTCTTAAAAATAGTTTTATCGATAACAGACCTCTAAAAACTAGTTATTTTTAATAAATAACGTTTAACTACACATAACAAACAGTTTTGACGTTTCCCAACACTGAAAATTAAATATTTTCATTTTTCCACCACAAAAAAACTATTTTTTCTCAATAAAAAACGATTTAGTACCTCTTAAAAATAGTTTTATCGATAAAAGACCTCTAAAAACTAGTTATTTTTAATAAATAACGTTAAACCACACATTACAAATAGTTTTTGACGTTTCCCAACACTGAAAATTAAATATTTTCATTTTTCCACCCCAAAAAACTATTTTTTCTCAATAAAAAACGATTTTGTACCTCTTAAAAATAGTTTTATCGATCACCGACCTCTAAAAACTAGTTATTTTTAATAAATAACGTTAAACCAAACATTACAAATAGTTTTTGACGTTTCCCAACACTGAAAATTAAATATTTTCATTTTTCCACCCAAAAAACTATTTTTTCTCAATAAAAAACGATTTTGTACCTCTTAAAAATAGTTTTATCGATCACCGACCTCTAAAAACTAGTTATTTTTAATAAATAACGTTAAACCACACATTACAAATAGTTTTTGACGTTTCCCAACACTGAAAATTAAATATTTTCATTTTTCCACCCCAAAAAACTATTTTTTCTCAATAAAAAACGATTTTGTACCTCTTAAAAATAGTTTTATCGATCACCGACCTCTAAAAACTAGTTATTTTTAATAAATAACGTTAAACCACACATTACAAATAGTTTTTGACGTTTTCCAACACTGAAAATTAAATATTTTCATTTTTCCACCCCAAAAAACTATTTTTTCTCAATAAAAAACGATTTTGTACCTCTTAAAAATAGTTTTATCGATAACAGACCTCTAAAAACTAGTTATTTTTAATAAATAACGTTTAACTACACATTACAAACAGTTTTTGACGTTTCCCAACACTGAAAATTAAATATTTTAATTTTTCCACCCCAAAAAACTATTTTTTCTCAATAAAAAACGATTTTGTACCTCTTAAAAATAGTTTTATCGATCACCGACCTCTAAAAACTAGTTATTTTTAATAAATAACGTTAAACCAAACATTACAAATAGTTTTTGACGTTTCCCAACACTGAAAATTAAATATTTTCATTTTTCCACCCCAAAAAAATATTTTTTCTCAATAAAAAACGATTTTGTACCTCTTAAAAATAGTTTCTAATAGCGCATGCACGTGCTTTTACACCAAGCTAAGTGAAGAGAGACCGTACAACCGACGCCGTTAAAACGCATGAATGAATGGGACCGCAACTCTACAAGACCGATTAATACTAGGACAACACTAATTAAAAATACCAACCGATATACACACGCTTAAAAATTATCGCCACTATCGATTATCCGACAAAACCACAGAAAACACGCTTAAAATTACTGCCATCATCGATTATCCGATACTAGACTCGTCTAGTATTGGAAAATGTCATACCCACTTTAGTGTGGAAAATTAATCTGTAATAGCCAAAAAGTAGCAGAGCACGGACCCGCCAGAGGGAGCCCAATTTTAAATTCGAAAAAAAAACGATTATTAATTATTTATGTCACACTATTTATATATATTTTTCATATATGTTATTTTTTATATGTTATACTGTGTAAGGTCCCAAAATACTATCTATATTTTTCATATATGTAATTTTTTTTTTATATATGTTATACTATGTAAGGTTCCAAAATACTACTTATATTGTTCATATATGCTATTTTTTATATGTTATACTATGTAAGGTTCCAAAAAATGTAAATAGCCATAAATTGTACCTATATATTTTTTTATAACAATCAAAGGACAATAAAATGACAGGGGCAATAGCCACTGAAAATATAAAAAAAAAAAAAAAATCCGATACTAGACTCGTCTAGTATTGGAAAATGTCATACCCACTTTAGTGTGGAAAATTAATCTGTAATAGCCAAAAAGTAGCAGAGCACGGACCCGCCAGAGGGAGCCCAATTTTAAATTCGAAAAAAAAAACGATTATTAATTATTTATGTCACACTATTTATATATATTTTTCATATATGTTATTTTTTATATGTTATACTATGTAAGGTCCCAAAATACTATCTATATTTTTCATATATGTAATTTTTTTTTTTATATATGTTATACTATGTAAGGTTCCAAAATACTACTTATATTGTTCATATATGCTATTTTTTATATGTTATACTATGTAAGGTTCCAAAAAATGTAAATAGCCATAAATTGTACCTATATATTTTTTTATAAAAATCAAAGGACAATAAAATGACAGGGGCAATAGCCACTGAAAATATAAAAAAAAAAAAAAAACTAATTTTTAAAAAACAACGTTTGCCCACACATTACAAATAGTTTTTGACGTTTCCAAACACTGAAAATTAAATATTTTCATTTTTCCACCCCAAAAAACTATTTTTTCTCAATAAAAAACGATTTTGTACCTCTTAAAAATATTTTTATCGATCACCGACCTCTAAAAACTAGTTATTTTTAATAAATAACGTTAAACCACACATTACAAATAGTTTTTGACGTTTCCCAACACTTAAAATTAAATATTTTCATTTTTCCACCCCGAAAAACTATTTTTTCTCAATAAAAAACGATTTTGTACCTCTTAAAAATAGTTTTATCGATAACCGACCTCTAAAAACTAGATATTTTTAATAAATAACGTTAAAGCAAACATTACAAATAGTTTTTGACGTTTCCCAACACTGAAAATTAAATATTTTCATTTTTCCACCCCAAAAAACTATTTTTTCTCAATAAAAAACGATTTTGTACCTCTTAAAAATAGTTTTATCGATAACAGACCTCTAAAAACTAGTTATTTTTAATAAATAACGTTTAACTACACATAACAAACAGTTTTGACGTTTCCCAACACTGAAAATTAAATATTTTAATTTTTCCACCACAAAAAAACTATTTTTTCTCAATAAAAAACGATTTAGTACCTCTTAAAAATAGTTTTATCGATCACCGACCTCTAAAAACTAGTTATTTTTAATAAATAACGTTAAACCACACATTACAAATAGTTTTTGACGTTTCCCAACACTGAAAATTAAATATTTTCATTTTTCCACTTCATAAAACCATTTTTTTCAATAAAAACGATTTTGTACCTTTTAAAAATAGTTTTATCGATTGCCAACCTCTAAAAACTAATTTTTAAAAAACAACGTTTGCCCACACATTACAAATAGTTTTTGACGTTTCCCCACACTTAAAATTAAATATTTTCATTTTTCCACCTCATAAAACTATTTGTTAAAAAAAAACGATTTTGTACTTTTTATCAATTTTTTATCAATTGCCAAACTCAAAAAAGTAATTATGTTTAATAAGTAACATTTACCCACACATTACAAATAGTTTCTGACGTTTCCCTACACTTAAAATTAAATATTTTAATTTTTCCACCTCATAAAACTATTTTTTTCAATAAAAAACTATTTTTTACCTTTTAAAAATAGTTTAATCGATTGCCAACTTCTAAAAACTATTTTTTTTTAATAAATAACGTTTGCCCACACATTACATTTCATTTTAATTTTTCCACCTAATAAAACTATTTTTTTCAATAAAGAACGATTTTGTACCTTTTAAAAATAGTTTTTTTGATTGTCAACCTTTCAAACCGAATTATTTTTGATAAATAACACTTACCCACACATTACAAATAGTTTCTGACGTTTCCCTACACTTAAAATTAAATATTTTAATTTTTCCACCTCATAAAACCATTTTTTTTTTTAATAAAAACGATTTTTAACCTTTTAAAAATTAGTTTATCGATTGCCAACCTCTAAAAACTAATTATTTTTAAAAAACAACCTTTGCCCACACATTACAAATAGTTTTTGACGTTTCCCCACACTTAAAATTAAATATTTTAATTTTTCCACCTCATAAAACTATTTTTTTCAATAAAAAACGATTTTGTACCTTTTAAAAATAGTTTTATCGATTGCCAACCTCTGAAAACTATTTATTTTTAATAAGTAACGTTTGCCCACGCATTACATTTCATTTTAATTTTTCCACATAAGAAAACTATTTTTTTCAATAAAAAACGATCTTGTACCTTTTAAAAATAGTTTTATTGATTGTCAACCTTTAAAACCGAATTATTTTTTATAAATAACATTTACCCACACATTACAAATAGTTTCTGACGTTTACCTACACTTAAAATTAAATATTTTCTTTTTTCCACCTCATAAAACTATTTTTTTCAATAAAAAAAAACGATTTTGTTACTTTTAAATAACATTTACTCATACATTACAAATAGTTTTTGACGTTTCCCTAAACATTTTCATTTCTCTACCTCACAAAACCATTTTTTTTCAATAAAAAACTATTTTGTACCTTTTAAAAATAGTTTTATCGATTGCCAACCTCTAAAAACTATTTATTTTTAATAAAAAACGTTTGCCCACACAATACATATAGTTTTTTACGTTTCCCTACACTAAAAATTAAATATTTTCATTTTACCACTTTATAAAACTATATTTTTCAAGAAAAAGCGATTAAAAATAGTTTTATCGATTGCCAACATCTTGAAACTAATTATTTTTAATAAATAACGTGCGCCCACACATTACATTTCATTTTCATTTTTCCACCTCGTAAAACCATTTCTTTTTCAATTAAAAACGATTTTGTACCTTTTAAAAATAGTTTTATTGATTGTCAAACCTTAAAACCGAATTATTTTTCATAAATAACATTTACCCACACATTTCAAATAGTTTCTGACGTTTACCTACACTTAAAATTAGACATTTTCTTTTTTCCACCTCATAAAACTATTTTTTTCAATAAAAAAAAACGATCTTGTTACTTTTAAATAACATTTACTCATACATTACAAATAGTTTTTGACGTTTCCCTAAACATTTTCATTTCTCTACCTCACAAAACCATTTTTTTCAATAAAAAACTATTCTGTACCTTTTAAAAATAGTTTTATCGATTGCCAACCTCTAAAAACTATTTATTTGTAATAAAAAACGTTTGCCCACACAATACAAATAGTTTTTTACGTTTCCCTACACTTAAAATTAAATATTTTCATTTTTCCACCTCATAAAACTATTTTTTTCAATAAAAAACGATTTTGTACCTTTTAAAAATAGTTTTATCGATTGCCAACCTCTGAAAACTATTTATTTTTAATAAGTAACGTTTGCCCACGCATTACATTTCATTTTAATTTTTCCACATAAGAAAACTATTTTTTTCAATAAAAAACGATCTTGTACCTTTTAAAAATAGTTTTATTGATTGTCAACCTTTAAAACCGAATTATTTTTTATAAATAACATTTACCCACACATTACAAATAGTTTCTGACGTTTACCTACACTTAAAATTAAATATTTTCTTTTTTCCACCTCATAAAACTATTTTTTTCAATAAAAAAAAACGATTTTGTTACTTTTAAATAACATTTACTCATACATTACAAATAGTTTTTGACGTTTCCCTAAACATTTTCATTTCTCTACCTCACAAAACCATTTTTTTTTCAATAAAAAACTATTTTGTACCTTTTAAAAATAGTTTTATCGATTGCCAACCTCTAAAAACTATTTATTTTTAATAAAAAACGTTTGCCCACACAATACATATAGTTTTTTACGTTTCCCTACACTAAAAATTAAATATTTTCATTTTACCACTTTATAAAACTATATTTTTCAAGAAAAAGCGATTAAAAATAGTTTTATCGATTGCCAACATCTTGAAACTAATTATTTTTAATAAATAACGTGCGCCCACACATTACATTTCATTTTTATTTTTCCACCTCGTAAAACCATTTCTTTTTCAATTAAAAACGATTTTGTACCTTTTAAAAATAGTTTTATTGATTGTCAAACCTTAAAACCGAATTATTTTTCATAAATAACATTTACCCACACATTACAAATAGTTTCTGACGTTTACCTACACTTAAAATTAGACATTTTCTTTTTTCCACCTCATAAAACTATTTTTTTCAATAAAAAAAAACGATCTTGTTACTTTTAAATAACATTTACTCATACATTACAAATAGTTTTTGACGTTTCCCTAAACATTTTCATTTCTCTACCTCACAAAACCATTTTTTTCAATAAAAAACTATTCTGTACCTTTTAAAAATAGTTTTATCGATTGCCAAGCTCTAAAAACTATTTATTTGTAATAAAAAACGTTTGCCCACACAATACAAATAGTTTTTTACGTTTCCCTACACTTAAAATTAAATATTTTCATTTTTCCACCTCATAAAACTATTTTTTCAATAAAAAACGATTTTGTACCTTTTAAAAATAGTTTTATCGATTGCCAACCTCTGAAAACTATTTATTTTTAATAAGTAACGTTTGCCCACGCATTACATTTCATTTTAATTTTTCCACATAAGAAAACTATTTTTTTCAATAAAAAACGATTTTGTACCTTTTAAAAATAGTTTTATTGATTGTCAACCTTTAAAACCGAATTATTTTTTATAAATAACATTTACCCACACATTACAAATAGTTTCTGACGTTTACCTACACTTAAAATTAAATATTTTCTTTTTTCCACCTCATAAAACTATTTTTTTCAATAAAAAAAAACGATCTTGTTACTTTTAAATAACATTTACTCATACATTACAAATAGTTTTTGACGTTTCCCTAAACATTTTCATTTCTCTACCTCACAAAACCATTTTTTTCAATAAAAAACTATTTTGTACCTTTTAAAAATAGTTTTATCGATTGCCAACCTCTAAAAACTATTTATTTTTAATAAAAAACGTTTGCCCACACAATACATATAGTTTTTTACGTTTCCCTACACTAAAAATTAAATATTTTCATTTTACCACTTTATAAAACTATATTTTTCAAGAAAAAGCGATTAAAAATAGTTTTATCGATTGCCAACATCTTGAAACTAATTATTTTTAATAAATAACGTGCGCCCACACATTACATTTCATTTTCATTTTTCCACCTCGTAAAACCATTTCTTTTTCAATTAAAAACGATTTTGTACCTTTTAAAAATAGTTTTATTGATTGTCAAACCTTAAAACCGAATTATTTTTCATAAATAACATTTACCCACACATTACAAATAGTTTCTGACGTTTACCTACACTTAAAATTAGACATTTTCTTTTTTCCACCTCATAAAACTATTTTTTTCAATAAAAAAAAACGATCTTGTTACTTTTAAATAACATTTACTCATACATTACAAATAGTTTTTGACGTTTCCCTAAACATTTTCATTTCTCTACCTCACAAAACCATTTTTTTCAATAAAAAACTATTCAGTACCTTTTAAAAATAGTTTTATCGATCTCCAAGCTCTAAAAACTATTTATTTGTAATAAAAAACGTTTGCCCACACAATACAAATAGTTTTTTACGTTTCCCTACACTTAAAATTAAATATTTTCATTTTTCCACTTTATAAAACTATATTTTTCAAGAAAAAGCGATTAAAAATAGTTTTATCGATTGCCAACATCTTGAAACTAATTATTTTTAATAAAAAACGTTTGCCCACACATTACAAATGGTTTTTGACGTTTCCCTACACTTAAAATTAAATATTTTCATTTTTCCACCTCATAAAACTATTTTTTTCAATAAAAAACGATTTTGTACATTTTAAAAATAGTTTTATTGATTGTCAACCTTTAAAACCGAATTATTTTTCATAAATAACATTTACCCACACATTACAAATAGTTTTTTACGTTCCCCTACACCTAAAATTAAATATTTTCTTTTTTCCACCTCATAAAACTATTTTTTTCAAATAAAAAAAACGATTTTGCTACTTTTAAATATAGTTTTTTCGATTGACAACCTCTAAAAACAAAATTTTTTTGATAAATAACATTTACTCATACATTACAAATAGTTTTTGACGTTTCCCTAAACATTTTCATTTCTCTTCCTCACAAATTTTTTTTTTTTCAATATAAAACTATTTTGTACCTTTTAAAAATAGTTTTATCGATTGCCAACCTCTAAAAACTATTTATTTTTAATAAAAAACGTTTGCCCACACAATACAAATAGTTTTTTACGTTTCCTAACACTTAAAATTAAATACTTTCATTTTTCCACTTTATAAAACTATATTTTTCAAGAAAAAGCGATTAAAAATAGTTTTATCGATTGCCAACACATTACATTTCATTTTCGTTTTTCCACCTCATTAAACCAATTCTTTTTCAATAAAAAACGATTTTGCTCTAAAAACTAATTATTTTAAATAAATAACGTTTACCCACACATTACAAACAGTTTTTGAAGTTTCCCTACACTTAACATTAAATATTTTCATTTTTCCACCTCGTAAAACTATTTTTTTTCAATAAAAAAATTTTAAAAATAGTTTTATCGATTGCCAACCTCTAAAAACTAATTATTTTTAATAAAAAAAATGTTGCTCACACATTACAAATAGTTTTTGACGTTTCCCTACACTTAAAATTAAATATTTTTATTTTTCCACTTCATAAGACCATTTTTTTTCAATAAAAACGATTTGGTACCTTTAAAAAATAGTTTTATCGATTGCCAACCTCTAAAAACTAATTATTTTTAAAAAACAACCTTTGCCCACACATTACAAATAGTTTTTGACGTTTCCCCACACTTAAAATTAAATATTTTAATTTTTCCACCTCATAAAACTATTTTTTTCAATAAAAAACGATTTTGTACCTTTTAAAAATAGTTTTATTGATTGTCAACCTTTAAAACCGAATTATTTTTCATAAATAACATTTACCCACACATTACAAATAGTTTTTTACGTTCCCCTACACCTAAAATTAAATATTTTCTTTTTTCCACCTCATAAAACTATTCTTTTCAAATAAAAAAAACGATTTTGCTACTTTCAAATATAGTTTTTTCGATTGACAACCTCTAAAAACAAAATTTTTTTGATAAATAACATTTACTCATACATTACAAATAGTTTTTGGCGATTCCCTAAACATTTTCATTTCTCTTCCTCACAAAACCATTTTTTTTCAATATAAAACTATTTTGTACCTTTTAAAAATAGTTTTATCGATTGCCAACCTCTAAAAACTATTTATTTTTAATAAAAAACGTTTGCCCACACAATACAAATAGTTTTTTACGTTTCCTTACACTTAAAATTAAATACTTTCATTTTTCCACTTTATAAAACTATATTTTTCAAGAAAAAGCGATTAAAAATAGGTTTATCGATTGCCAACACATTACATTTCATTTTCATTTTTCCACCTCATAAAACCAATTCTTTTTCAATAAAAAACGCGTTTGTCTAAAAACTAATTATTTTAAATAAATAACGTTTACCCACACATTACAAATAGTTTTTGAGGTTTCCCTACACTTAAAATTAAATATTTTCATTTTTCCACTTCATAAGACCATTTTTTTTCAATAAAAACGATTTTGTACCTTTTAAAAATAGTTTTATCGATTGCCAACCTCTAAAAACTAATTATTTTTAAAAAACAACCTTTGCCCACACATTACAAATAGTTTTTGACGTTTCCCCACACTTAAAATTAAATATTTTAGTTTTTCCACCTCATAAAACTATTTTTTTCAATAAAAAACGATTTTGTACCTTTTAAAAATAGTTTTATCGATTGCCAACCTCTAAAAACTATTATTTTTTCAATAAAAAACTATTTTTTACCTTTTGAAAATAGTTTTATCGATTGCCAACTTCTAAAAACTAATTATTTTAATAAATAACGGTTGCCCACACATTACATTTCATTTTAATTTTTCCACCTAATAAAACTATTTTTTTTCATTAAAAATGATTTTGTACCTTTTAAAAATAGTTTTATTGATTGTCAACCTTTAAAACCGAATTATTTTTCATAAATAACATTTAACCACACATTACAAATAGTTTCTGACGTTTACCTATACTTAAAATTAAATATTTTCATTTTTCCACCTCATAAGACCATTTTTTTCAATAAAAACGATTTTGAACCTTTTAAAAATAGTTTTATCGATTGCCAACCTCTAAAAACTAATTATTTTTAATAAAAAACGTTTGCCCACACATTACAAATGGTTTTTGACGTTTCCCTACACTTAAAATTAAATATTTTCATTTTTCCACCTCATAAAACTATTTCTTTCAATAAAAAACGATTTTGTACCTTTTAAAAATAGTTTTATCGATTGCCAACCCTGAAAACTATTTATTTTTAATAAGTAACGTTTGCCCACGCATTACATTTCATTTTAATTTTTCCACCTAATAAAACTATTTTTTTCAATAAAAAACGATTTTGTACCTTTTAAAAATAGTTTTATTGATTGTCAACCTTTAAAACCGAATTATTTTTCATAAATAACATTTACCCACACATTACAAATAGTTTTTTACGTTTCCCTACACCTAAAATTAAACATTTTCTTTTTTCCACATCATAAAACTATTTTTTTCAATAAAAAACGATTTTGCTCTAAAAACTAATTATTTTAAATAAATAACGTTTACCCACACATTACAAACAGTTTTTGAAGTTTCCCTACACTTAACATTAAATATTTTCATTTTTCCACCTTGTAAAACTATTTTTTTTCAATAAAAAAATTTTAAAAATAGTTTTATCGATTGCCAACCTCTAAAAACTTATTATTTTTAATAAAAAAAAAGGTTGCTCACACATTACAAATAGTTTTTGATGTTTCCCTACACTTAAAATTAAATATTTTCATTTTTCCACATCATAAAACTATTTTTTTCAATAAAAAACTATTTTTAACTTTTAAAAATAATTTTTGCGATTGCCAACCTCTAAAAACTAATTATTTTTAATAAAAAAAGGTTGCTCACACATTACAAATAGTTTTTGGCGATTCCCTAAACATTTTCATTTCTCTTCCTCACAAAACCATTTTTTTTCAATATAAAACTATTTTGTACCTTTTAAAAATAGTTTTATCGATTACCAACCTCTAAAAACTCTTTATTTTTAATAAAAAACGTTTGCCAACACAATACAAATAGTTTTTTACGTTTCCTTACACTTAAAATTAAATACTTTCATTTTTCCACTTTATAAAACTATATTTTTCAAGAAAAAGCGATTAAAAATAGGTTTATCGATTGCCAACAAATTGCATTTCATTTTCATTTTTCCACCTCATAAAACCAATTCTTTTTCAATAAAAAACGATTTTGCTCTAAAAACTAATTATTTTAAATAAATAATGTTTACCCACACATTACAAACAGTGTTTGAAGTTTCCCTACACTTAACATTAAATATTTTCATTTTTCCACCTCGTAAAACTATTTTTTTTCAATAAAAAAATTTTAAAAATAGTTTTATCGATTGCCAACCTCTAAAAAATAATTATTTTTAATAAAAAAAATGTTGCTCACACATTACAAATAGTTTTTGACGTTTCCCTACACTTAAAATTAAATATTTTCATTTTTCCACTTTATAAGACCATTTTTTTTCAATAAAAACGATTTTGTACCTTTTAAAAATAGTTTTATCGATTGCCAACCTCTAAAAACTATTATTTTTTCAATAAAAAACTATTTTTTACCTTTTGAAAATAGTTTTATCGATTGCCAACTTCTAAAAACTAATTATTTTTAATAAATAACGGTTGCCCACACATTACATTTCATTTTAATTTTTCCACCTAATAAAACTATTTTTTTTCATTAAAAATGATTTTGTACCTTTTAAAAATAGTTTTATTGATTGTCAACCTTTAAAAACGAATTATTTTTCATAAATAACATTTACCCACACATTACAAATAGTTTCTGACGTTTACCTATACTTAAAATTAAATATTTTCATTTTTCCACCTCATAAGACCATTTTTTTTCAACAAAAACGATTTTGAACCTTTTAAAAATAGTTTTATCGATTGCCAACCTCTAAAAACTAATTATTTTTAATAAAAAACGTTTGCCCACACATTACAAATGGTTTTTGACGTTTCCCTACACTTAAAATTAAATATTTTCATTTTTCCACCTCATAAAACTATTTTTTTCAATAAAAAACGATTTTGTACCTTTTAAAAATAGTTTTATCGATTGCCAACCTCTGAAAACTATTTATTTTTAATAAGTAACGTTTGCCCACGCATTACATTTCATTTTAATTTTTCCACCTAATAAAACTATTTTTTTCAATAAAAAACGATTTTGTACCTTTTAAAAATAGTTTTATTGATTGTCAACCTTTAAAACCGAATTATTTTTCATAAATAACATTTACCCACACATTACAAATAGTTTTTTACGTTTCCCTACACCTAAAATTAAATATTTTCTTTTTTCCACATCATAAAACTATTTTTTTCAATAAAAAAAACGATTTTGTTACTTTTAAATATAGTTTTTTCGATTGACAACCTCTAAAAACAAAATTTTTTTGATAAATAACATTTACTCATACATTACAAATAGTTTTTGACGTTTCCCTAAACATTTTCATTTCTCTTCCTCACAAAACCATTTTTTTTTCAATAAAAAACTATTTTGTACCTTTTAAAAATAGTTTTATCGATTGCCAACCTCTAAAAACTATTTATTTTTAATAAAAAACGTTTGCCCACACAATACAAATAGTTTTTTACGTTTCCCTACACTTAAAATTAAATATTTTCATTTTTCCACTTTATAAAACTATATTTTTCAAGAAAAAGCGGTTAAAAATAGTTATATCGATTGCCAACATCTTGAAACTAATTATTTTTAATAAATAACGTTCGCCCACACATTACATTTCATTTTCATTTTTCCACCTCATAAAACCAATTCTTTTTCAATAAAAAACGATTTTGCTCTAAAAACTAATTATTTTAAATAAATAACGTTTACCCACACATTAAAAACAGTTTTTGAAGTTTCCCTACACTTAACATTAAATATTTTCATTTTTCAACCTTGTAAAACTATTTTTTTTCAATAAAAAAATTTTAAAAATAGTTTTATCGATTGCCAACCTATAAAAACTAATTATTTTTAATAAAAAAAAGGTTGCTCACACATTACAAATAGTTTTTGACGTTTCCCTACACTAAAAATTAAATATTTTCATTTTTCCACTTCATAAAACCATTTTTTTTCAATAAAAAACTATTTTTTACCTTTTAAAAATAGTTTTATCGATTGCCAACCTCTGAAAACTATTTATTTTTAATAAGTAACGTTTGCCCACGCATTACATTTCATTTTAATTTTTCCACCTAATAAAACTATTTTTTTCAATATAAAACGATTTTGTATCTTTTAAAAATAGTTTTATTGATTGTCAGCCCTTAAAACCGAATTATTTTTCATAAATAACATTTACCCACACATTACAAATAGTTTTTTACGTTTCCCTTTACCTAAAATTAAATATTTTCTTTTTTCCACATCATAAAACTATTTTTTTCAATAAAAAAAACGATTTTGTTACTTTTAAATATAGTTTTTTCGATTGACAACCTCTAAAAACAAAATTTTTTTGATAAATAACATTTACTCATACATTACAAATAGTTTTTGACGTTTCCCTAAACATTTTCATTTCTCTTCCTCACAAAACCATTTTTTTTCAATAAAAAACTATTTTGTACCTTTTAAAAATAGTTTTATCGATTGCCAACCTCTAAAAACTATTTATTTTTAATAAAAAACGTTGCCCACACAATACAAATAGTTTTTTACGTTTCCCTACACTTAAAATTAAATATTTTCATTTTTCCACTTTATAAAACTATATTTTTCAAGAAAAAGCGATTAAAAATAGTTTTATCGATTGCCAACATCTTGAAACTAATTATTTTTAATAAATAACGTTCGCGCACACATTACATTTCATTTTCATTTTTCCACCTCATAAAACCAATTCTTTTTCAATAAAAAACGATTTTGCTCTAAAAACTAATTATTTTAAATAAATAACGTTTACCCACACATTACAAACAGTTTTTGAAGTTTCCCTACACTTAACATTAAATATTTTCATTTTTCAACCTTGTAAAACTATTTTTTTTCAATAAAAAAATTTTAAAAATAGTTTTATCGATTGCCAACCTCTAAAAACTTATTATTTTTAATAAATAAATAGTTGCTCACACATTGCAAATAGTTTTTGACGTTTCCCTACACTTAAAATTAAATATTTTCATTTTTCCACTTCATAAAACCATTTTTTTTCAATAAAAAACTTTTACCTTTTAAAAATAGTTTTATCGATTGCCAACCTCTAAAAACTAAATATTTTTAAGAAACAACGTTTGCCCACACAGTACATATAGTTTTTGACGTTTCCCCACACTTAAATATTTAAATATTTAAATATTTTCATTTTTCCACCTCATAAAACTATTTTTTTCAATAAAAAACTATTTTTACCTTTTAAAAATAATTTTTTCGATTGCCAACTTCTAAAAACTAATTATTTTTAATAAATAACGTTTGCCTACACATTACATTTCATTTTAATTTTTCCACCTAATAAAACTATTTTTTTTAAATAAAAACGATTTTAAACCTTTTAAAAATAGTTTTATCGATTGCCAACCTCTAAAAACTAATTATTTTTAATAAAAAACGTTTGCCCACACATTACAAATGGTTTTTGACGTTTCCCTACACTTAAAATTAAATATTTTCATTTTTCCACCTCATAAAACTATTTTTTTCAATAAAAAACTATTTTTACCTTTTAAAAATAATTTTTTCGATTGCCAACTTCTAAAAACAAATTATTTTTAATAAATAACGTTTGCCTACACATTACATTTCATTTTAATTTTTCCACCTAATAAAACTATTTTTTTTAAATAAAAACGATTTTAAACCTTTTAAAAATAGTTTTATCGATTGCCAAACTCTAAAAACTAATTATTTTTAATAAAAAACGTTTGCCCACACATTACAAATGGTTTTTGACGTTTCCCTACACTTAAAATTAAATATTTTCATTTTTCCACCTCATAAAACAATTTTTTTCAATAAAAAACGATTTTGTTACTTTTAAAAATAGTTTTTTCGATTGACAACCTCTAAAAACAAAATTTATTTGATAAATAACATTTACTCATACATTACAAATAGTTTTTGTAGTTTCCCTAACATTTTCATTTCTCTACCTCACAAAACCATTTTTTTTCAATAAAAAACTATTTTGTACCTTATAAAAATAGTTTTATCGATTGCCAACCTCTAAAAACTATTTATTTTTAATAAATGATGTTTTTGTCGTTTCTCTACACCTAAAATTAAATATTTTCATTTTTCCACCTCATAAAACTATTTTTTTCAATAAAAAAAACGATTTTGTTACTTTTAAAAATAGTTTTTTCGATTGACAACCTCTAAAAACAAAATTTTTTTGATAAATAACATTTACTCATACATTACAAATAGTTTTTGACGTTTCCCACACATTAACGTTCGCCCACACATTACATTTCATTTTCATTTTTCCACCTCATAAATCCATTTTTTTTTCAATAAAAAACGATTTTGCTCTAAAAACTAATTATTTTCAATAAATAGCGTTTACCCACACATTACAAACAGTTTTTGAAGTTTCCCTAAACTTAACATTAAATATTTTCATTTTTCTACCTCATAAAACTATATTTTTCAAGAAAAAACGATTAAAAATAGTTTTATCGATTGCCAACATCTAAAAACTAATTATTTTTAATAAATACAGTTTACCCACACATTACAAACGGTTTTTGATGTTTCCATACACTTAAAATTAAATATTTTCATTTTTCCACCTCATAAAACTATTTTTTTCAATATAAAACGATTTTGTACCTTTTAAAAATAGTTTTATCGATTGCCAACCTCTAAAAACTAGTTATTTTTAAGAAATAACGTCTACTCACATTTTACAAATAGTTTTTGACGTTTCCCTACACTTAAAGCTAAACATTTTCATTTCTCTACCTCACAAAACCATATTTTTTCAATAAAAAACTATTTTGTACCTTTTAAAAATAGTTTTATCGATTGCCAACCTCTAAAGACTATTTATTTTTAATAAATAACGTTCGCCCACACATTACATTTCATTTTTCCACCTCATAAAACCATTTTTTTTTCAATAAAAAACGGTTTTGCTCTAAAAACTAATTATTTTCAATAAATAACGTTTACCCACACATTAAAAACAGTTTTTGAAGTTTCCCTAAACTTAACATTAAATATTTTCATTTTTACACCTCATAAAACTATTTTCTTTCAATAAAAAATTTTTAAAAATAGTTTTATCGATTGTCAACCTCTAAAAATTAATTATTTTTAATAAAAAACGTTTGCCCACACATTACAAATAGTTTTTGACGTTTCCCTACACTTAAAATTAAATATTTTCATTTTTCCACCTCATAAAACTATTTTTTTTTCAATAAAAATTTAGAAAAATAGTTTTATCGATTGCCAACTTCTAAAAACTAATTATTTTTAATAAAAAAACGTTTGCCCACACATTACAAACAGTTTTTGACGTTTCCCTACACTTAAAATTAAATATTTTCATTTTTCCACCTCATAAAATCATTTTTTTTCAATTAAAAACCATTTTGTACCATTTAAAAATAGTTTAATCGGTTGCCAACCTCTAAAAACTTAAAAATAAAACATAATTAAAAACACCCGCAAACTCAAAGTCCTCTACCTGAAACTCTTGCTGCAAGACATTCCGAAAAATCCTTAATTGACTCTGTAGTTCATCCACCGGGTTGTACTCGAGATTTGAGTGGATTCGTCGCCGTGCGCCGACTAACACCTGAGCAGACGAAGGTAAACGGGACATCTGTCGTTAATCCAAGTTCTCCAATTCTGCGATCTAAATCACAGCAAACCGACAATACTTTAATGCCGTCTCCTTCTTCTACTGCCCCCGAGTCAGCAAGGACCCTTGGCGAGGCTTAGACGAACTACAATCAAATTGAAAATTGCCTTTTCAAATTGCACCTCCCCGGCAGAACACATCTCAGGAAAATGCCCTTAAAAAAAAAGAGAACAAGATTTATTAATCAAACACACCCAAGCACATGTTATTGAGGGATACCCAGCGCATCTTTGTGTGGGGTCATCCTGCGCATTCAGGAGTGGCGGCAATCCGGCAATGTGTTTGCAGACGCCTTAGGCAGTTTATCTCATAATTTTTCCTTTCATTGGCCCGCTAATTCTGGTCCAGCAAAATGAAAATGAGCGGTGATCTGCAAATGTGACTGAAATACTCACCCAAAATCTCAGCCACCCAAAATGCACTTTCCTGCCCGCGGTTAACAACACAAACTGCTGCCACGCGAGTACAAATGACGCCCTCACTCCCACTGGAATTCCACGGCAAGACTCTCCTCGCTCGGCCCTGCTTGCTTAGATCGTGGCTTCCTGGCGACAGCGGGCTGAAAGGGACTTCCAGGACCAATTTCCTACCATAGGATGGAGCCTGAAAAACAAAAACAAATAAATCAATCAACTAAACAAAATTGACACAATTAAATCATATATCTAATTCCGATTACATCCCTTTCCATGGCTTTTGATAATGTGGCGGCTACTACCATTCTCCAACAGTACAGTCATCCTTAGTTCCTGTGGACCTGACTCTCCTTGCCAGGCCCTGCTCGCTCAGATCGCGGCATCCTGGCGGCAGCGGGCTATAAGGGACTCCTCCAGGTTGAGCTCCATGCCATAGGAGGATGGCTGAAAAACTAGACAAAAAATAATTCAAATCAGACAACAAATAAATTAGATACATATCAGCAACTTATCTAATTCCAAGTTCATCCGTTCCATGACCGTGGACGTTGTGACGGCTACAATCAATTCCTGCACAGCCACCATCTGCTAAAAAGAAATAAATTTAAAATGATAATCAAAACACCCGCAAATAATTATAAATAATTCTCACCCACTTTTATTTGCACGCACTTCCATGTCATCTGTTGATACGGCGGCCCACGATACTAAACCTGCACCGGCGACTCCAAGTTGCCGCTCCCGGCGCAATGGCCACAGGATGTGGCGGTCCAGGCAGCGCTCAAGGACTGACTGCGGCGGGAGACGCTCTCCCCCCTCACTACACCAAGCACGTTGCCAGCAACGCGGACCGATCCATAGGTTGCCGGTGGCGGCAAATTGCGGCAGCAGGTGGTCCGGTCTTCCAGTTAATGCGCTTCCATATCGTCTGCTGCTGTGGCGACCCACGACAATAGAGGCCGGTCCGGCGGCTCAAAATTTCCACTCCCGGCGCAATGGTCACAGAACGCGGCGCTCCAGGCAGCACTCAGGGATTGACTGCGGCGAGAGACGCTCCCCACGAACTTGATGCCAGCAACACCGATCTACGGGACGCAGGTGGTGGCGACTTGATCTCTTCGAGATCCCATTTATCTTCCCCGGCGAAGACCCACGAGGCCTCCAGCTACTCGGTGCTTCCGTCCTTCTGGCGGGGGTGAATGAAATAATTAATAAAAATTGTAATGTTTAATTTAAATCAAGATTCTTTGTAAATTTCCCGTAACTCTAGCAACTACTCGGTGCTTCCATCCTTCTGGCGGGGGTGAATGAAATAATTAATAAAAATTTTATTGTAAACAAAACGAGCAATTTATGTGACCAGATCATGTCAATGTGTAAACCTATGAAAAATACTAACCTAACATACTCACCCCTTCACTAACATTTCTGTCCAATTCCAAAACTCACCTCCTCGATGTTCATATATGTAAATCCTTGTACCTATATATTGCAAACCATTGTAATCAGAGACAAAATAAATTGTGGACACGGTCCAGAAATCATTCTGCTCCGTACCTCCACCACGCAAAGTTAAAAAAAATATGTTGAGTTTAAGCATGCAGCATCCAGAAACATAGACGCAGCGCAAGTTTGTTTCCAAATGTTGCCACGCCCACTCTAACGCCCACAAGCCGCACAAAACTGTCACAGTCATACTTTTGAAAAATGTGATATTTTTTCATTTTTGAATATATCTTGTAAATTTCTATAGATTTGCCAAAAAACTTTTTGCCACGCCGACTCTAGCGCCCACAAACCGAAACTCTTACGCCCATACTTTTAAAAAATGTTGTATTTTTGTTTTTCATTTTATTATTTTTTCCCACTTATCCCCACTGATATTTCAGAATATTTTGAAATTTCTCGTATGCACTTCCACTAGCTGAGAACCGGGTATCTGATAGTCGGGGAACGATTGGTTTTATATATCTTGTAAATTTCTATGAATTTGCCAAAAAAAACTTTTTGCCACGCCCACTATTACGCTCACACTTATGAAAAATGTGATATTTTTTACTTTTTATATATCTAGTAAATTTCTATTGACGAAAAAACTTTTAGCCCCGCCAACTCTAATACCCACAAACCTTCGAAAACTCTGACGCCCACACTTTTGAAAAATGTGATATTTTTAACTTTTTTATATAATATATATAATATAATATATAATATATCTTGTAAGTTTCCATAGCTTTGCCAAAATACTTCTTGCAACGCCCACTCTAACAAATCGCACAAAACCCTATGCCCACACTCTTAAAAACTGTTTTTTCATTTTATTACTTATTTCCAAATTTTTACCGATATTTCAGAAAAATTTGAAATTTCTCGTTTGCACTTCCACTAGCTGAGTAACGAGTATCTGATAGTCGGCAAACGCGACTATTGCATTTTATCTTGTTTTATTTTCTTTCTATCAGCTATCACAGTTCACTTGCAATGCCTAAGAAGTAAAATATTTACGAGTTTGTTTTAAAGATCAATTTTACGCACATAACATTCATTATTTTGGTGAAACCATAATTAGAAATCGCTACTTTCATTTGTGCACTCTATGCATTGCTCTACAATACAGGTATTTTGTATTATTTTTTAAAATATTTTGAAGTTAGAAAGAAAACAGATGGTGCCTTTAGTTTTCAAAAGTCCGATTCTATTGTGTAGTTTTTCTCATATATACAAAGCACTGATGGAGCTCTTAAATGCTCGCTTTCTTTTAAAATCATCGATCTGCATTTATCGAAACTGGATCCCTTAGCAAAATATATCCAACAAAATACACGTATCTACTCGAAGTTAATTCATGGCACAAAAAATCATCCATATTTTGTACCTCTCATTGCCTTGTACCATTTTTGAAGATTATACAGAATATTCTTGCTTTTTTTTCAAAGCAATGCTGATATATAATTGAATCGCAATTCGATTTTTGTGAAAATTTAAAAATGTGTAGGAATATCAGTTTGACAATTATATTAAATTCGTCAACTGCAGGGTTTCTACAGTTAGCAACTTTTGCTCGAACGCACGCTCACCCATACTACATAGATTTAAAAAAAAAACAACAATTTAATAAAAATAATTTATTAATATAAAATAAATACAAATATGAAACCCTGTTTATTGCAAAATTGAATTCTTGAGGCAGGATCAGAGGGCTGAATACTCTAACGACAATTATTCTAGTATAAAGGGAGTGCAAAATCCTTTCAGGACAAAAATAAATTAATACGGAGCCATTCAGAAAAGCTTATACCGGTAGCGCAGGAATACCATCAAGCCCGGTAAAACTCTACAAGCGGCAAGTCAAATCCGCAAACTTTAAACAAGGCTGGAAACGCTCCTCAACGACATCTGGAACGTATCCAATATAGACTTCACAACTAAAAGACTCCGCGACTCCCAAACACCAGACGGGGTGATGACGGCATACAGCCGACTACTACGAAAGCCGCCAGAGCACACTTTAGACCAAGCATTATCGAGGAAGACACCCCCACGCCCATGGATACGAAACCTTATCTACAAAAAACTCCCCAGTAGCAATCTACAACATAGAGAAGAAAATTGAAATTTTTATGAAATTTATAGTACAAAGTAGGGACAATGACTTAGACGTGTTAAATTAAAATTAACATAAAATTGCTGCAGAACACCCACAGTTGACCGACGGAGATGTATGAGATCGGCTAACAATTCTTAACGAATATCGAAGTAAGGTCGTCTCCACCGATAGTAAAAATCTGCAAAGCAGTCACCGTCCTAACATCCTGTGGAAAAGGACAACAAAATCAGCTCGGTGGCGCAAATATTTTATAAACACGATAGAACGCTATAGTCGATTTTCCCGACTATCAGATACCCGTTACTCAGCTAGTGGAAGTGCAAACGAGAAAAAATAATAAAATTTTAAAAGTGTAGGCGTAAGAGCTTTGGGTGATTTGTGGGCGTTAGAGTGGGCGGAAATGCTGTTGTAACCTTTTCATTACCAAATTTGCTACATGGTACATGTCCTCGACGGTCCTTTTGTCTAAAATAAGTTTGCGGATCTGAGCGGGAAAGGCCGGATCGATAACGATTTTCGTACATCTCCTGGGCATCTGGTTCATAGTGGATGTCACCCAAATTGGTACATGTGCTTAAAGGGGGGTCGGCTTTTAGGTTGATCGACTTTCGAGTTCGAATATCAAGTTCGCTTTTATTGCATTTCGTATAGATCGAATTAATTGGTCTTTTAAGTGGACTGCCCGTCTGCTTTACTCAAGTTTGCTTTTACAGCAATGGCCTTTTCGTGTGGATTGAATGAATTTTCCACCGATTTTTCGTTCAGTTCAGGTTTGCTTAACTTAAGGTCGCTTTTTGCATTTATTCCAGAAAGATAGACTCAGCGCATGTCTGTTTCCTGTTGTTGCCACGCCCAAGCTAACGCTTACGAACCGCATAAAACTGTCACGCAACGTTTTATTATTTTTCTTGCAAATTTCTTTCGTCATGCCAAAAATTATGTTTATCACTCATTTTCTAGCGCCCACAAACCGGCCAAAACTACCACGCCATTTTTGTTTTTTGATATGCTGAAAAGAAGTTGAAATTTCTTGTTCGCACTACCACTAGCTGAGTATTGGGTTTGTGATAGTCGAGGAACTATCTCTTGCTATTTTCTTCAGACTAGGGTCAAAAGTGGTGGCCATTTTGTTTGTGACAGACCTATAAAAATCGTTCAGTGAAGGAATTTATTTAGGTTAGATTGCGTAAAATAAAACGCGTTATTTTATTCGTTCATCTATTAACAGATAATAAGTCATTTAATTTTCTGAATGTGAACTAAATGTTACTCTTATAATAATATGGGGATACTAAATGAGAAATGTAACAATTTTTAAAATGAAAGAATAAAACAAACTCCTCATAAGTGTTTGAAGCATATGATTTCAATTTATAAGTATATATATGTATACATCTAAAATGAAATAGGTATTATTTTTTATTTATATGTCTCTTTAGATTATGCTTTCACCGTTGAAGTATATATAGATATATTCTTCTTAAATTAAATGATAAATATAATATTATATATATATATGTTTATATAGATTATGTTATTAATAAATAGTTACATTGAAAAAGAACACTGGGTAATAATTTATATTAAATACCAAGAAGCAAGGGACATATAGCTCTAAAAGTTCGCTATATTAATAAGCCTAGGTAGCTATTCATATTTCCGGTGTTAATAACTTATTGATAAAGGAAAAAATACATTTAAGGAAGGTGTAATCGCATGTCATTCATAGCATCTTAAATATTAAAAATATAAAATGATAAAAGTATATATTTTTCTTATGATTTTAAAATACTGGTAATGTCTAAAACCAACTTCCACTTCCTAACTTTGAACTAAGTCCGCCAATGCCTTTTCCCAGTAAATTTCCAACCCGTCCGGCAACCACGTTGGTTACAGCAGCAGCTTGGGCGGCAGCTACTTTTGGTTTTGGCAAGCCCCTTGGTATATTAGAGGTAGATTCATCGCCATTGTCTTCTTCCTCTCCTTCTCGAATATCGTCACCGGGTCTGTAAAAGTGGAAACCTTTTTTAAAAGTGCGTATCTTAACGCACAACAAAACTTACTCATCTTCGCTAGCGTCAGGCATTGTCAATGCACATGTTGCTTCCTCAGTTGCCATTCGCTGCGCGACTGCCTGATATGCTTTTGAATTTAACTTGTCCTCCAATACACCTTGTAGTTCAAAGTCTGAATATATTTTCTAAATTTATAAGATAAGAAAATTAATATTAATTAATGTTAACGCACTTCATAAGAGATAATCTTATACATTTTGTATACTGCTGCAGAAAGTATTACTACTAACCTAGAGAGAAGGGGTTTCAGATACCCGTTACTCAGCTAGTAGAAGCGAAAACGAGAAATTTTAACTTTTTCTGCATTTCGATAGAAATTGGGAATAAAAATAATAAAATGTAAACAAATTAAGCAAATTTTGAAAAGTGCTGGCGTGATAGGTTTTGGGCGGCTTGTCGGCGTTAAAAGGGGCTCTACGAGCATTTTTTTCCAGCCGTTCGAGTCGTTTACTATTCAGCTTTTTTTGTTGTTGTTGCTATTGCTGATGTTGCTGCTGTTGAAGCTGTTGCTGCCAATTCATAAATTGTTCGAGTTTCCTTACCAGAACCCGAGTCAAACCTAAGCACAGTACTAGAAATTCCGCCGGGCCTGGCAGAAAACATACGGAACATGCTGAAGCTATTAGGAAGCTTTCATAAGAAGTGTTACCAAATATTAAATTCCGTTTATATACAGCATATGAATTACGTTGTTCAGAATGAGGTAACGTATAATACGTTGTTTGAAAAAATGGACGTATACATCGGCTATTGACTGACAATGTTACCGTAATATTTTCAAAAAATATTTAGAAGACTTAGAACAGGTATCAGGTATAAAAACCTGGACTTTACATTTCTTTGCTGTCTTAAGTCTTTATTAAACAAAGGTGGTTTGTAAGAGATAGACAGAGAGTACATCGGAACACACAAATAAATAATTTAATTGCTGATATGGCAGCTTAAATATTACAACAGGAATAGAGATCGGACCAATTAAAGGCAGATTTAAATAATATAGCCTTAGAAAGTTTGACTATTAAAAACAATGTGTTCGATTATTTAATATATGTATCTGATTTTTCTTATATTATGGACCCTGTGTCGATTTACACCTCAAAATTAAGATGGATTTCCAGGACTTGCTACAAAGCATGTTGTGCTATAGGTATATTAAAATCTCATAGAACTACCAATTGGTTCCTATCAGACAGCTAATTGAAAACGGCCTGGATAGCGGAAAAATTATTAAAATAATCTGAAAATTCCGATGGTGGCAAAATAAAGATATAATTCTATTATATTTCGATCAAAAAGTAACTCCTTCAACTTAATAGTAAACTCTACCTCCTTGCCTGGAAGGACGGTCGTGCCTGTATATTGTGTACATAGCTGGGAACACTTTAAAGATTTCCGGGTTTAATTTAGTTAGCTTGCTACGCAAACCTTTTGCATTTTAATAGGAACGAAGCAGGCTAGATGCTGGATTAAAAAAAAAAAAAGATAAGGTAGTAGCTGTAATCTGGCCTTATCTTTGATCTCTTTCACCACCACACTGTTTGGTCAAAAATCACCATAAAATATGTTTGAAAATATCTTGTTGGGGACAGTGATCTTAAAAGCTGTTAAAAAGTTAAATTTTTTCACTATGTTATAGTATTTTGTTTTGCCTTGTATTGTATTGTTTCTTTAGTGGACCCAACAAATGGGGTTTTGGCACTGAAGAGTGTGCTTTGACGAGCAAACTAGCGCTGGCAATCCAGCGCAACCGCTATACCCCTGTGGCGGTAAACTAAGTGGGACAGGTGTAATCACTGGATGTAAGCCCTCCAACGCGAATTTATTGGATTGCTCAAACTTATTTATAGCTGCCGACAGCAGATTAGCTGTGAAGTCCTTGGTGTCTTGTGCGGATGGAGGTCATCACATTGAATACAAAATTCCCTTCAAGCCTTTTTTAGTTTGGCCCAGGAACGTTTTCATCTCTATCCCAAATCCCAAATCCAAATGACACCAATATTTTAGTTTGCGACCCTTAGGCTAGGCCATAATTTGGTTGCTCAGGCTTTATTACCTTCGGAAGGAAGCGTTTACTACTGAAATTTCTCGTTCGCACTTCCACTAGCTGAGTAACGGGAATCTGATAATCGGGGAAATCGACTATAGCGATTTGTTCGATTTCGTACCACTGTGAAAAGTAAATAAAGGATTAATAGCCGAGTCGATCTGACCATGTCCGTCTGTCCGTCCGTCTGTCCGTATGAACGCCTTGATCTCAGGAACTACTAAAGCTAGAATGTTGAGCTTAAGCAAGCAGCTTTCAGAGACTTGGACGCAGCAAATGTTGTGATATCTCTTCATTTTTAAATATATCTTGTAAATGTCTATAGATATTTTGCCACGCCCACTCCAACGCCCACAAACCGCCCAAAACTCACACGGCCACACTCTAAAAAATTTTTAAGTTTTTTTTTCATTTTACTTTTTTCCCAATTTCTACCGATATTCCAGAAAAATTTAAAATTTTTCGTTAGCACTTCCACTAGCTGAGTAACGGGCATCTGATAGCCGGGGAACTCGACTACAGCATCTAGTTTTTAAACTATTAATAATTGAAAAAACCTAAAATTCCAAGAATTTATTAATAACCACCGCTGACTTAAACAAAAACAATTCTTGATGCAGACAAATATTAAAAAGTTTTCGCTTTGACATCTAAGTCTCCATTGTTATATAATAAAATTTGTGAAAGGAATCCTTTGTTATACGTAGTGTTACATATTCGATTTCGATATTTGTCTAGATGGATAATATTAATTATTAACTAATTACAGCTATTAGAATTTTATCTATTATTCTACGATAAACTTAGATAACTTCATTTGTTACTATATTACCTTGATTATATGAGAAATTGATGCAACTTGAGCATAGTGAAGTGCGTGGTCCAAACGTTCCGACAGCCAATTACACAGCATATTGATCTGCTGTGAGTACCACTGCTCAAAAAAATTTAATGTCCACAAATCGTCGCCAATCTTTCCTCGTACTTGATCCATATTGTTCCTGAAGAAATTTACATATCCTTGTCCCAGATCCTTTCCTGAGCTCGAAACATTTGTAAAACTGAGAATCGATCCGATCAAGCTACCTTCATCGTATCGTGCTAGCTTTGACAAAGTCGACTCTAGCACAGACATAAGTTTACCGCTTAGACCTTGTGTCATAGCTACATTCGCTTTGTCGATTTGGTCATCAATTTTTGCATGAAATTTGTACTATATGGAAAAAATTCCAAAAAAATTATAAATAGTTTTCTTAAATAAAATTAAAAGACTTACCAAATCAATGCCGTCAATAGTAGTCAATTTAAAGCTTTGATTTTTAGCGTCTAATATCACATTGACCATGGCGCACATTTCAGAAGGTAATATATAATCAGTTGATATGAAAGCAATGTTTTTTTTCAGCCATGACTGAAAGGACGAATCAGTTCGTTGAATACATTGCTCTATCATATCGACTGCCATCATTTTTAGGCGCTGTTCTAAATGTTGTCGAAACTCTGCGTCTGGCCAGTGTAGGTCTCTTATGAAAGATTGTAGAGCGTCTAGTTTCCAAAACAAATCTTCTGAAGTGGCACACCCGTTTCTAAGCATAAAAAATGCAATATTTGGAATAGGTAAGAATTACTAACGTTTAAAATGATTTTACGATGTGTATGCCAACATAAAATAATGGGCTTTAAATTAAGCATTCTTAAAAAAATGATTAGATCAATTAATTTAGACACACCGCGTGACACCACATAAGCTACTTCTGTTTCTATGGCCAAAACCTTTTCAATTGCTCATTTAATTTAGTAGAATTTATTATTTAGAAAATAAATAAACTTTCAACTTATATTATACGCTGGCAATTAAAACGTTGTCATGCTGTCATTACTAGACTTATATTTTTCATAAGGCTTCAACTTTAAGAAACAGTACAATTTGTGCAATATTTAATTTAATAGTCCTGTACGAGCTGTCTGCCACATTCTGCCTGTATCGCGTAGAAGAGGCGGCTATACATAGAGTACACAGTATTACAAAAAAGTACAACGTTACTTTTACGTTACGTTTACTCTTAGAATAAGGATACACTAGATTTATTGAAATGTATAACAGGTAGAAGGAACTGACTATATAAAGTACATATATGATCAGGATCAATAGCCGAGTCGATGTCCGGCTGTCTGTCCATCCGTATGAACGTCGAGATCTCAGGAACTATAGAAGATGGAACATTGGGATTAAGCAGGCAGACTCCAGAGACATAGACGCAGCGCAAATTTGTTAAATGATGTTGCCACGCCCACACTTTTGAAAAATGTTTGTTAATTTATTCTATTAGTCTTGTAAATGTCTTGTATTTGTCTTGTAAATTTAAAGATTTTTCTTGCATTAAACAAATTTTTTTATCGGTGGAAATTGGGAAAAACAATAATAAAATGAAAAGAATTAATAAATGTTTCAAAAGTCTGGGCGAAACAGTTTTGGGCTACTTGTGGGCGTTAGAAGGGGAGGGGCGTTCTTGGTATATCGATAGATATTGGCAAAACAAATAATAACACGAAAAAAACGAAACCTTTTTTCAAAATGTGGGCGTGTCAGATTTGTGCTGTAAAGTGGTCGTTTCAGGAAGTTGTTATTGCGAAAAAAAAATGAAACACAATTTAAAAATTTTTTCAAAAGAGTGGTCTTGATAGTTTTTGAAAATCGATAGAAATTTACCACACTAATAAAAAAATTAAAAATTATCATGAATCTGCATGGTTAATTTGAACTTGTGTTATTGGTCCCCACTTTTAAATTATTATAGATCTATAGACGTTCACTTAAACAGATTCAGTAGTATATTGTGATCAAGAAATTCAGCATATTAGTGCGATATGGACTAAAATGTCGGCTTTAATGGGAACGAAATCCCTGCATTACTAAATTACAAACTTCTGACTATAATTATTTTAAAGGCATTGCAATATATTAAGCATTATCTATTAAAAATTTCCAAACTACCTTTTCAGCCCTACCCTTCTAATATTCTGGGATTCATTTTAAAGAACGACGCAGTGCTAGAAATTTATTTTCTCATATTTATAAATTCTAAGTTGGTTTAGCATATTGGGAAATGTAGAAGTCTTTTATTACACAAACTGGCGACATGTTTTTCAAAGTAACTTAACAAGCCATAAATATGAATGGTGAAATTTAATATTTTGAATAATATTTAACTTAACTTTAAGCTACGATTTTTCTAGAATGTTATATTGGCTTATATCTAATATTTTGTAAAATGCATTGAAATTCTGTCAAGTTGTAAAATCGGCAATGCATAAAATTTGGAAGAAAGCAAAATGCAAAACCAAATGCAGACAACTTTAAAATCTACTTCTATATATATGATGATTTTTTTATTTAAAAACCTCATTTCGTCGTTGGCCGCTGTTGAATTTGATTGCTTTGGTAGCTTCGGTACATAAAAATTTACTTGATCTTTTTTGCCGCTGAGTAGCATTGATGGGTTGAGAGCTGCTGTATTGAGCGCCTGGGCAGCATTGTTTAATGCTGCAGGGTTCAAAGCAGCGTTAATCCTAAAGTTTTATAGAATAAAAATATAAATACAACATAAACACTGAGTTTAAGTGTAGAATAAAATAATTGACCTTTTTTAATATATGTACGTATGTGTAACCTTGCCAGTCAGACTTCAAATTAAAATCTTTCAATGCGCACTATTAATTATTAAGATCCGTAAAATAAATTCACTTAAGACAATTTTGTTATGGTTTTAGCCAATTTTTTTACGAATTCTGCTATATTTGTTGTTTGCAATATGTGCATATATTATTTATAGACATTTTTTGTGTTCATTTATTTGTAAAGAATTAGATTAGATTATACTTACCCTTTGCTTTCCCATCGTTCTTTTTCAAATCCTTTATGAATTGACTGAGCTATTGAAGATTCCATCAGGTCCACATACCGCACAACTAATGGTGCAAAAGTGTCTCGAAGATGCTGATGAAAGCGTCCATTTCGTAAGTTGTCTAAAGAAATTATGCTTAAAATTAATGTTCTGAATAAACAGATATAACAACAAAATATTAAAATTTTACATAACATCCCTACACTACAAGCGCATCAACAGTAAAAAACATCTGTCAACAATCTTCGAATAGCCATCATTAAATTTATGAAAGTTCGAATCGGACTCACTAAACTGACACACAGTCAGTGCAACCTAACCAAATCCCACATATTCCTGTAATGCCCTCACACATAAGCTTCTTCAAAAAACCCTCTCAAAAATATAATAACAACAATAAAATTTCTGAAATTCAAGGCATATAAGTATACTAGATTCGTTGAAAAGTATGTAGCAGGCAGAAGTATATATATTCTTGATCAGGATCAATAGCCGAGTCCGTATGAACGCCTAGAGCTCAGGAACTACAAAAACTAGAATGTTGAGATTAAGCACGCAGCTTCCAAACAAAGACGTAAATTTGTATAGATTTGCCAAAAAAAAATTTGCCACGCCCACTCAAACTCCCACAAACCGCCCAAAACGCGCACACTTTTGAAATATGTTATATTTTTTCACTTTTTATATATCTTGTAAATTTCAATAGATTTGCCGAAAAAAACTTTTTGCAACGCCCACTCCAACGCCAACAAACCACACAAAAGTGAGCGTTTTGTGCCTACACTTTTAAAAAATTCTTAGGTTTTTTTTCATTTTATTTTTTTCCCCAATTTGTACCGATATTGTTTAAATAAATAATTAAAAAAAAGGAATATAAAGCTAATAATTAAAGCTATCTTCTTTTTAAGTTTGAAGTAATTTTCGATTTGTGGTTGTGGGGAATCAATGAGTATTCACATGGGTTGAAACAAGAATCCGTCGGTATTTATAAAAGAAACTAGTTCATAATATATATATACATATATCAAAAGTTTAACTTACCATCAGTTCTCAAATAATCATTTAATATTTGAAACAATGGAAAAGAATCCCACGTATCGGGAGCTTGTTCTGATAAGACTCTATCCATGTCAACTGCAAAGAGAGACCAAAATATTTCCGCGTGTTCCACCAGCAAGTCGCTAAACCATGCAAAAGCCTAAAGAAAATAGAAGGTAAATTAATATTGATGTATAAAAATAGAGGTGTATATATTAACTATAAGAAAATTGCAGGCAAAATTCAAAATAAAATATGTTTAACTATCATATTGGCATTAGATAATGTATATAAATATTTGTACACATAAAACATATTTTACAAGGTCAACAAAAGTATTGTATAGTATTTGTTTAGATTTGTGGAGGAAGGTAGGGAAGGTAAGTATGCTCTTGATCACCATTAAAAAATGATAAACACCGAAAACGAAAGGGAGATGAAAGATTTCAAGATACGTACAAATTATTCTATAATCTTCCCTAAATATATTTAGGAAATTAGATCTACCCTTTTTTTACAATGTTTTATATCTCACTTGTGTGTATTGTGTGTAAGCTTGTGTGTAAGCTTTACTCTAGTGTTGTTCAGATCCTAGTTAAAATTCATTCAATTATATATTTAATTTATATGTATATGTATATATACATATATATATTTATATATATATATATTATAAACTTTAAAACATAAGTTTTAGAATTGAAAAGGTTAAAACTTAAGAGAAAAAACTTAATAATAAAATGTTGGATTTCCGTGAACAGTGCTTTTATTGAAACTGAATTTCAACCCAATTTTTCTTAGTAGCCGGTTTCACATTCCTTAATAAAATGACTACAAAGATATTTTTATAACCGATACCCGTAAAGTAAATAGATAGATTCGTTGAAAAGTATAGAACAGGTAGGGAAAGAGTTTCCGACCTTATAAAGTATATATATTCTTAATCGGACCATTAGACCAGGTGATCTGGCCCGATCCATCCGCCTCCTGAACGCGAAGATCTCGGGATCTATATAATCTAAAAAAGCTAAAGAGATTATACATTGCGATCCAGTGAAGCCGTTCTTACGCCCACTAAACCAATAAAATTTTGAATTATATTTCTAGGACTCCAACTAACTGCGTAGTTTTCACATTATCTAATAAAAAGGTTTAAAGAAATATACAATCGCTACAATACAATACTAAACTAGCCTAACCCGTCAACGAATATATAATGTATATAAAAATGTATATTGTACGTACTTTAAATGATTGTTCATGATTAATAGACATTTTTTTAATTTCTCTCTGCATTAGCATAATGGATGTCAGAGTCAGTGTAACCAAGTTTTGAGTCAGACTTGCTCTGCGTGGTCGGCTTAAATGCGGATGCCTTACTAATAATTTCTGACTCTAATAGTTCCCAAGATCTGGACGTTCATACGGACTGGCAGCGGACGAGCATAGGAAGATAGACTCGCCTAGTGATTGTGATTGAGAATATATACGCCTTTAATATTATATACGCTTTCAGCATGTTTCATACTTCTGAACATTTGTTTTTACTATACGAGTAACAGCTATAATACTCTTCATATAATACTTCAGGTTAAAGGATTGGATTCATCCGGCACCGAACCACTCATATTAACTAATCCAGTCACGATGATCAAGAATGCATACACCTTAGTTGCTTTGCGTACCAAGTTGTTTGAAATGAAATTGAATTCCTTATAAATTGGTATTCCTCTTTAAACATTTTTTGTACCAAATGTTTGCTATCTAAGCTTTCCGCATTTCCATGAATTTGTTTAAACATTTTGGTATTTTTTTAATGTATATACGGAAGATGCAAATAAATAATAAAAGCAGAATGACCCTATTAAATTGGTATTCCTCTTTAAACATTTTTTGTACCAAATGTTTGCTATCTAAACTTTCCGCATTTCCATGAATTTGTTTAAACATTTTGGTATTTTTTTTATGTATGTACGGAAGATGCAAATAAATAATAAAAGCAGAATGGCCCTATTATTTCCTGATTATTTCTCATTTCTACTTTTTTAACCCATGGTTATCAACGATACATGCCGTTGGTACAGGCGGGGTATATACTGCATGAGTCGGCATACAGTAACGAAATGACGATCCATCAGTTGATGCGCCAGTAGCCAGTTCAGATGCGCTAATGAGTCCAGTACTGTCGATTAAATCAACTTCGCTTTCATTGTGGCCTCCTGATACATCATCATCTTCCTTACGTACTTTCTTTTTATCCATTTTATCATGTTTGCGCAGCTAAATAAATCGAGCATAGTTGTTAAATAGGTGTAAGTACATACAAATCTTTATTTAGTTTTAAGTAACATGGTCAGATATAGCGCCGCATCCACACTAATCTGTCACTTAATAAATTGTAATTTATAGAGAAAACAATTTGTCTCGCATCTTGTTAGGGATTTCTACTTAATTCCTAACGTATTTTAAAAAATGACTATTTATAATGATAGGTTGAAAAGAAATACAACCTTTCATTACATTTCATACATGTAAAAAACACACTCGTGGAGTTAAAGGGTATATGTTTTGTATATGTATTGTTTCAAATTGATTTATTGCCAAGATCTCGTGCAAAATGCCAAGATGTACTTGCAAAAGCAAAAGGATAATCAGGTAGTAACGCTGGGGTACTTTGACTTCTTTATACTAGCTAATACATTTTTAAATATACATACATGTCTTGTTTAGGTTTGTAAGTGTTTAGGAGGGAATGTCCCAAGCTGTAAAAAATTCGGACACTTTCATCTCTTTAGGTATTATAGTTCCTGAAACTTGACAATAATACGAACGGACAGAGCTATACCGATTCGGATAGTAATCCTGATCAAGTATATACATATATGTTAATTATCGGAGCGGAATCAATCCTTCGACAAGAAATCGAACATCTCAATACAAGAAACTTCATTTCCACCATAAATCCGCTAGTTTAACGGGAAAATGTATTCCGAAGGACCACTTAAGCTCGTTGAGTGTGCATTTAAAAAAAAAAGACAAAATGTTATATAAATAAAAAAAATCACCTTCGTGGATTTCTACTACTCTAATGTATGACCCTAACTATTTCCTTAAAATATCCACGTTCAAAAGGTATAAAGGTATTAAATTTTTTCGGAATATTGGTAGAAACTCCAAAAAAAGTAAAATTAAAAAAGTAACAATTTAATAAAACGCTCAAAAACGGCTCAAAACTGCCACTCCCATTTTTTTTGTGTAAATTTCTATCGATCTGAACAGTTTTGTTTTTAAATTTCTCGTTTGTACTTTCACTAGCGTAGTAACTTCGTACACCAGTTTTTTGATAGTATTTATTTTTGGTTTATATTGAATATGAATCGGACGACTATAAATTTATTTGTAATATCAGAATAGTTTCGTTGTTTTTGATCAAAAATGGTTCTCATTGGCTCGCCGAAGCAATCTTCCTTTCTTGATTCTTCTTTTTATCTATTTTTCTAAGATAATTTCATACATTTTTTTAGATTTGAGCAAAACAAATTTTAGGAGACAGTTTGTGTAGTTACTATTTATTGTTGCAAGTGTATAAAGTCATTTCTGACAATAAAGTTAAATAAAGAAGTAAACATAAATTTAAAGATTATCGAAAAAGGTACTCTTTAGGATAGTTTCAGTAAATAAATTAAATACCATCCAATATGGTGGTTATAAAAAGGTTGTGTTCAAATGTAAATGTAGCGAAAATATAATAGTGCACTATGGTATAAATCATTCTTTAGTCACTTAATATAGGAAAATCACAGTTTTACACATGTAAAAACAAAAGCAAATTCACCACATCAAAGTCGGCATATTTGATTAGGGCACGACATTTATATAAAATTACAGTTAACATCAACTGGACACGGTAAAAGCACAACTAAGTTTGGTATTTAAACATTAAAAAAAATTACAATTGTTAATAATATTATATAATTTGTATTTTTGGATGAATAATACCGACAATTTTAAAATGTTGATAATGACAGTTTTATCATTAAAACGAAAATAGTATGAAAAAACAGAAGAAACTGAACTATTTTTATGCCAAAAAAAATTACAACTTACTTCTCCATAATGTTCCTCATTTTGTTGCAGCAAATCAACACAAAGTTCTGCCAAATGTATTAAGTCCTCTAGTTTTTTTGGAGCAGGAACAATCACTTCTCCTCGCAAGTCCTCTGTGTAAAAGTTAAAAATGGTTTAGTTCTAAAGGAGTTACGTTATCAGCTTTAATTAGTTATATACGAAATATGTCATCTTAGCCATAAATATGCTATAATTTACCGATCTTTAAGTATACTGATCGCTAGGCATACAAAGATAAATTTAAAAAAATGGGTATACCAAAACTTCGGGTCATGTGTACTATTTCATTATTGTTAAAAACGACTATTTCTCCGATCTTACGTAAACGCGTATACCAGTTTTTAAACTACTTTTTGTTTAATATAAATATATAGTTTAAAGGGCAAAATACGGTCAATCCAATAGCGTCAAAGATAAAAGGCTATACTAGATTCGTTGAAAAGTATGTAACGGGTAGAAGGAAGCGTTTCCGACTACATATATATTTATATCATATATATATATTCTGGATCAGGATCAATAACCGAGTCGATCTGGCCATGTCCGTCTATCTGTCCGTCCGTATAAACGTCAAGTATACATTTTTACCTTAAGCATCAACCCAACCCAACCCATTTTAGGAGTGTGTCAGCAAATTTCAGATAGAGTAATTGTTTCGTTTTCTAGCTTGATAAGTGGTGCTAGTTCTAAGGTATCAACTGTTTCATTTATTGCCCACAACTCTTAGAACATTAAACATTTTATATCTTAAAATCTTAATTTATTCAATATTTTTAAGTAGACAGTTAGTCACAATTTTTGCTGCTCGCGAGATGTGGCCTAAATAAATATTTGTGCCATAAAGAAGTCTCTCCTTCGCATGTACTGGCTGAAGGTTTTCCCAAGGTTTATACGAACGAACACACAGACGGACGAACGGACGGACATGGCCAGATCGACTCGTATAATAATCGTGATGAAGTTTATATACTTTATAGGGTCAAAAATGAATCTAGTATACCCTACTTTTAAATGATATATGACCGTTTCAGTTAGTAAAGTAGGCACCGTAAAATGTACGACAAAAGTAACTGGTATATTGGGAATAAGAGAGAATGGTATAGTCAAGATACCCGTTACTCAGCTAGTGGAAGTGCGACGGGGAACTTTACAAATTTCTTTTGGCATATCGAATTAGCAAAAAAAATTAAAATATGAAAAAAATTTAAAATTATGTAACAGGTAGACGGAAGCTTTTCCGCCCACACATTTGAAAAATGTTATGATATATTTCTTTTATTTTTTATAAGTTTTGTAAATTTCTATCGATTTGGAAAAAAATATTGGGACGCCACAAGCCGTCCAAAACTGCCACGCCCACAATATTGGAAAATGTTTTGATATATATACCCGTTACTTGTAGAGTGAATGGGTATACTAGATTCGTTGAAAAGTATGTTACAGGTAGAATGTAGCGTTTCCGACCATACAAACTATATGTATATATTCTTGATCAGAATGAATAGCAGAGTCGATATGTACGTTCTTTCTTGTTGTACTTTAACTACCGGTAAATTATATTTATTTTGTAATTAATAGTATTAATAAGAAAAAATAATATTTTATAAACAGTGCGAAAAGCATATTTATTAATAAATATTTAAATTGGAGCTATTTTCTAAAATTAATTTGTTTGCGATATTGTTTAATCGCATATGCTTTTGGTCACAATACAAATATTATTTTCGTACCTTCAATTTTAGCCTTACTGGAAAGACGCGTATAATTTACAAGCGCTGCCGTCTCTAAACTTTTTTTAATCATTTGACGAACTTCTTCAGGTGGAACAGGTGTAACAATGTCTTTCATTAGAACTCTCTCTAATAGGGATAATGTTGCTTTAAGTGCCCCTTCGGGACGACCAAAAGGAAAACAGTATCTGAAATTGGTTATTTGAAATTCTAGTAACTGACGTAGGCGCTCTTTGATTTCCGAAAATTTTTCCTTTTCCTCATGTGTTATACTTCCAACTCCATCAGGTCTGTAAATAATATGTTTAATACCTATTTTATTAAAACTTAAAACATTAATGAGTATTACCTGTTTCCATGTACATGGCTCGCGCAGAAGGCAAATGAATAGTGAATTAAAGTTGGGTCTATCATGTATTGTTTTTCCGCACGATCCAGTAAATCCGAAAGGTAGCATAAGTGTCTGTAGCATCCTCGGACACCATAACGAGCGCAATATTCGTCCAACACGAAAACTTGACCAGGACTGAACCATCCCTAAATAAGATAATTTAAAGAAGAGAAAGAAACACCCTAGACTATCAAAAACCTGTTACTCAGCAGGTAGGTGGGCTAGGAAGAATATTTAAAATTTGGTTTGCCTTATAGATAGAAATTGGCAAAACAACTAAAATATTTTAATAAATCATAACAGTTTCCAAAATTGTTAGCGTGACGCGTTTTCGGAAGTTCTAGTGGGCGTGACATGTTTTTGGAATATCGATGGAAATTTGAAACACAAATACGAACACGAAAAAAAGATCAAAACATTATTCAAAAGTGTGACCGTTAGAGTCAGCGTGGCAACGTTCTAAAAAAAACTTGCGCAGCGTACGCGGCACTAAAGTTAGCATACTTAATATAAAATTATAAGCTTTTATAGCTTCCGATGTTTTGACGTTCATACGGACGTATTGCCAGATTGACTCGGCTAAGAAGAATACATATATTTTATACGGTCGGAAACGCTTCCTTCTATTTGTTACATATTCTTGGACGAACCTAGTATATACCTTTACTCTACGTATAACGGGAATACCTATTTTAATGCAGTATCTTAAATACTGTTTATATATATTTATATTTTTACCCAATGGTCCAAATATTCAAAATACGTTATTTTTTGAATTGTTTAATGCTAAGTCAAACGAGGAAAGGTGCCAAAATATTTTCTGCTCCCTTATAGATCCCAACCTTTATACGGACGGCAGATAGACGGACAGAAGGCATGGCTAGGTCAACTAGACTAGAAATCCTGATGAACGCGAAGAGTATACATTATTTGGCGTTCTTGGTCGCAACTTTCCTATTTAAATAATTTCCGTTGGCATTTATTCAAAAAAATGAGTAGACATCTATCACATCATCACATTGAAAACGACTAACGATATATTTTTACACTCCAAACTTTATGGACCGTTAAATTTTCTATGTCGTCGATCCCCCAGCTTTCCAACTTTGAAACAAAAAACAAATGAGAACGATATAGTCGAGTTCCCCGACTATCAGATACCTGTTAATGCGAATGCGAACGAGAAATTTTAACACTTTTCTAGCATATCGATAGAAATTAAAAATAAAAAATAAAATGAAAAAAAAAAGTTGAAATTGTTTTAGGCGTTAGAGTAGGCGTGGCCAAAGTGTTTTTGGTGTACCGAAATTGGCAAGACGAACAATAAACTGAAAGGAATCAAATCAATTTTGTAAATTTGTGAACATTTTTTTGTTAAATCGATAAAAATTTACAACACTAAAAAAAATAAATAATAACAAAACATTTTCCAAAAATTCGGGCGTTGCAGATTTTTGCGGGTTGTGGGAGTTAAAGTAGGCTGGGCAACATGAGTAAACAAACATGCTTAATCTCATATTTCTAGCTTTTATAGTTCCTGAGATCTCGATGTTCATATGGACGGACAGACGGACATTGCCAGATCGACTCCGCTAATTATCCTGATCATGAATATACACACTTTAAATGATCGGAAGAGCTTTCTTCTATCTGGTACATTATTTTCAAGAAATCTAGCAACTGGTTTAAAAATTACCGAGTGGACAAGTAAATAATTTTTATGGAGTAAGTAAGTTTGTATATGGCGTATTTATAAAGTCAAGTGCAAAATCATTTTTTGTTATTATTGTTTGATTCAATATACCAACTTTTTTAACAAGGGATATGCCTTCGAAAGAATAAAACTTCAGTGTAGAAATTAGTCTCATTCAACAAGAAAATGACGACTATTTATAATGTAGAAAAAATAAAAAAAATAAAATTTATTTAGATTCAAAAGCAGATTGTTCGTGAACATGAATTGCGAATTCTGTCTATGTCAGCGTCTGGCATATAACTGTCACTGCCATTTGGGTGCAGTAGGCTTTAACAAATTTAATCACCTGCATCTAAAAAAGTAAATAATCTAAGTAGCTAGAAATCTTGGTCTCGAGCGGGCCTGTGTAAATATGTGCTATCTTAGCAATTTTCCCTCAATAAATAAATATTACCTAAAAACACCCATTACGATGTCAAAAAATAACGTAAAAAACGTGGTATCAACTTTTATGACGAAAAATTATTTCGCACTTAACTTTATAAATACACTATTTAGAATTTAAGTCAAGAGGTATAATATTTTGTTAGATTATTAATTTCCCACTGTTCGCATTAACGTTGTATATAGAAGTCAGTTATGCACACTCTCCTACTGACAATCCACATGGACTGCCGTCCAGTGATGTAGCTTGCAGGAAATTTGTTGCACACCTTGAAAGTTGTGTTTAATGCGCTCTCTGGAAAGTGACATTATAAAACTACAACTCAACGGTTGGTAAGTCTGCGATACCTCTCGACTGTTAAGTCACTCGTAAGGACTGAAAAATTACAGGAAATTTAATTTCCTCGTGGTATATATAGAAGTCAGCTATGCACACTCTCCTACTGACAATCCACATGGACTGCCGTCCAGTGATGTAGCTTGCAGGAAATTTGTTGCACACCTTTGGTGAAAGTTGTGTTTAATGCGCTCTCTGTTCCCGTGTGCTTTCCTAGATGATCGGTGCTGTATAACCTGTAACCCCCATGACTTCGATGTGATTTGACTGCTGCGATGCAAGTACACGTATGTATCTGTATTATAAAGTTTTGCATGGTGTTCTTAGGGAAGGTATGCCGTTGGTGGCAAATTAAGGTTCTAACCTAGCAACCTATCACAGAATAGAGTTCTAGACGAGTGCCGTTGTCGCACTTTGGACTCGACTATCAGCTCCTTGCAGACTGGACCGCCTTGTAGTTTGTGATTTTTTACACAGTTTCCCGACTTTTTCAATTTAGGTTCTTCTTTAATAGCAGATCACGTCTGTATATCGTTTTTTTTTTTTAGGGTTTTGGTTTCTGATCCCAGCTCGATTTAAAACAGTGAATGAGTATCCTATTTTAATTCAATATAATACTCGCATTGTTTCCAATAAAACCTCTGTTTTTTCAGAGGGGGTAACATTTGTTGCATGTATACCTTTGCTGTTTATAAGTTTTTTTCATTTTTTTATTAGTCTTGTAAATTTCTATCGAAACAGCCCAAAACTGACAGGCCCAAACTTTTGAAACAAATTTTAATATATTTTAATTTAAATAATTATATTTATGTATATTATATATATATTATTAAATATATATTATATGCCAGAAAAATCTGAAAATTTATCGATTGCACTTCGACTAACTACTAAGTAACGGGTATCTGATAGTCGGTGAACTCGACTATAGCAACTGAATTTATAAAAATGAAAAAAAGTTAATTGAGTAAATATTTAAAATACATAAATATATATAAAAATATATAAATATATATAAAAATATATAAATATATATATATAGTAGCATATGTACCATAGTATAACACTTTGTCACACACACACACCACACACACACAGTACATATGTACCACTTGATCACACCCACCCAATCCATTTGCCCTAACACATAAGTCAGATCCCAAGCTCTTGGCGACAATAACAATTTCGGCCGCGTTAACATAAACAATTGATTCATAGACATAAACATCCGCCGATGCCGAAATTCGTTATTCCCACTAAGCAACCAAATAGCTTACACAGCACAAATCCTGGTAATTTACCATGCGCAACTCTCTTAAAGAGCGCAACCCATTTGAATAGAGAGGAGAGCCTTCAAGTTCATATAAACAAAGTCGACCAAGGGTTTGCTAAGCGTTCAACTCACACTCCAGATTTAGTTCTAATTCACCCACTATACCATTAAGACGTGAATTGACTACGATTCAAAGTTGTATTATTATCTTGAAATAAAAACTTCTATTTTTTTCAAAACTTGCAACCGCGAACTCGTTATTGGCGCAGTCGGTGGTCCTAAACTTATAGTGACCAACAAAGAACCTTCGTGTGTGATTTAACTTCAACTTTGTGGCTAATCAATGCTACAAGAAGAGATGCATGATGCATAACTATCCGCCAGTCATACAGTGCTTAATAATTAAAACCGCTTCAACTTGGTAGCCCACCATAATAGTGTGACCGCTACTAGAAGAAAAAAAATTATTATTACATAAGTGCTGCAAAGACAAGACCACTAAAGGGTAACTGAAGCCCCAGGTTTTGCATATCAACCAAAGACAGTGTGTAGCCCGCAAAACAAAAAGCGTGACCGCTACGAGGAGTGAAAAATAAAATAAAATCAACAAACAACAAAAACAAGAGAAACAACAATGGCACTACCACAACAACAAGTGCAACTACTCTCCGAGAATCATCTGAACCAGGCTCTTGGTCAGATTCGACAGGTACCAACATTTACCGGTACGACACTGGAACTGAGCTCGTTCATAAGAAGAATAGAGTTCATACTTCAACTATATCCATCAACTGACGTCCGTCAGTTACACGTACTCTTCAGTGCAATCGAAATGCAAATTGGAGGCGACGCCCAACGAGTATCCCAGCTCAGTGCAGCTAATACATGGCCGGAATTGAAGGAAGCCCTAATCGCCGAGTTCAAGACCCAGACACCATTTGAAGAGCTTTTGAGACGACTATATAACACCCAATTCAATGGATCAGTTCGTAAGTTCATAGAAGAACTTGAAGCAAAAGGCTTTGTAATAACAAATAAGCTAGCTTTAGAAAATAATGATCTACATAATCACATTTATACAAACGCAATGAACAATACAGTAAAAAATGTAATTATTAAAAAACTCCCAGATAGACTCTACATGCAATTAGCCCGATTTGATATAACAACAGTCAGTAAATTAAAGCAAATTGTACAGCAGGAGGGTTGTTATGACAGTACATGGTCCGACCACCCAAAATCCCAAAATACTCAAAATACCCAAAATAAAAATCAGTACAGCCCAAACTATAACAACACTTTAAATAATCAAAATAAAAATCAAAATTATAATCAAACATCAATTAGCCAAAATAAAAATCAATATATGGACAAAACCATAAAAACCATGACCAGCCTTTCGAATACCTATTCCAAGAATTTAAGCAAAAACTCAACCAAGCACAGACACAAAATCCTTTAAATTATTCCTCCAACTATCAACAAAATCCAGTTTCTTCATCCGCTCCGAATCCGGCAACAAAAAGGCAAAGACCTAGTACCAGCGGCCATTGAAAAATGGATACGTCCGAAAATACAAATTATGCAATAGGAAACGAGATAAGGGAATCAAATGAATTCAGGCTTGACCATCTAAATAAAGAAGAGTCAAATGCCCTTACTAAAATTCTTCAAGAATTTAGGGACATACAATACAGAGAAGTTGAAAATTTGACCTTCACAAGTACTGTAAAGCATGTCATCAAAACTAAATATGAAGACCCAATCTATAGGAAACCTTATAAATACCCCCAGGCCTACGACAAAGAAGTCGAGGTACAAATCAAAGAAATGATTCAACAAGGCATTGTTCGAAAATCGAACTCACCCTACTGTTCTCCTATCTGGATAATACCGAAAAAAAGCGATGCTTCTGGTAAAACAAAGTTCAGATTAGTAATCGACTATCGCAAACTAAACGAAATTACTATTGATGATAAATACCCAATTCCCGTCATGGATGAAATACTAGATAAGCTAGGTAGGTCTCAATATTTCACTACCATAGACTTAGCAAAAGGTTTTCATCAGATCCAAATGGATGAAAGCTCGATTCAAAAAACAGCTTTTTCCACAAAAAATGGACATTACGAGTACACTCGAATGCCGTTTGGACTGAAGAACGCACCTGCAACATTTCAACGTTGTATTAACAATCTTTTAGAAGACCTAATTTACAAAGATTGTTTAGTCTACATGGACGATATAATAGTTTTTTCCACTTCATTGGAAGAACACTTGTTATCTCTACGTAAAGTATTTGCTAAATTACAAGAAACTAATCTAAAGTTACAACTTGACAAATGTGAATTTATGAAAAGAGAAACAGAGTTCTTAGAACACATTGTAACTACGGAAGGCATAAAACCCAACCCAAATAAAATAGAAGCCATACAGAAATTCCCATTACCTAAAACTAATAAAGAAATAAAATCATTTTTAGGACTTTGCGGTTTCTACCGTAAATTTATCCCTAACTTTGCAAAAATTGCTAACCAATAACACAAAAACTAAAAAAAGGTTCCGTTATAAATTCTAAAGATACCGAGTATATATCAGCCTTCGAAATATTAAAATTTTTAATTATGTCCGAACCAATATTAATTTACCCAAATTTCGAAAAAACATTCTCATTAACCACAGATGCAAGCAATGTCGCTCTAGGTGCTGTATTATCACAGGATCGTAAACCCGTTTGTTACGCTAGCCGTTCTCTCAATGAACATGAACTTAATTATTCAGCAATAGAAAAAGAACTTTTAGCTATTGTTTGGGCCACTAAATACTTCAGGTCCTATCTTTTTGGTCGTAAATTCCAGATTCTTAGTGATCATCAACCTTTAGTTTGGCTCGATAATATCAAGGAACCAAACATGAAACTCCAAAGATGGAAAATCAGACTAAATGAGTTTGATTACCATATAAAATATGTACCAGGAAAAGAAAACCATGTCGCCGACGCACTTTCACGTGTAAAAATAGAAAACTTCTACGGCGAATCTCCCACTTCAGCCGCTACCGTACATAGTAGCCATGAAGATAACCAAAATTACATTTCCTTTACGGAAAGACCAATAAACTACTATAATAGACAAATAGAATTTGTCAAAGACGACAATAACAATACAGATATAAGAAAATATTTTCATAAAACAAAACTAAAAATCCATTATAAAGAAATGACAAGCGCATATGCAAAAGAATTAATAAAAGAATATTTGTGTACAAAAAATAGCGTAATTTATTTTCATAATGAAATAGATTTTATTACATTTCAAAACGCCTTCCTAGAAATTGTCAGTCCGAACAACATAACTAAAGTTATGAGAGCAACCAGTAAATTAATAGATATTGAAACATGTTCAGAATTTAAAGAAGTAATAATAAAAGCCCACAGAGAACTCTTACACCCAGGTATAGAAAAACAAACCAAAATTTTTAAAGAAAAATATTACTACCCAGACTATCGAAAGTTAATACAGAACATTATCAACGAATGTGAAGTATGTAACATGTGCAAAACAGAACATAGAGACACTAAATTAAATTACGAGTTAACGCCAGAAATTTTCAATCCTAGAGAAAAATATGTTATCGATTTTTATTTAATCGATAATAAAACATTCCTGTCATGTATTCCAAATGTCATGTATTTTATTCCAAATATGCCGCCTTAATTGAAGTCAGCTCTAGGGATTGGCTCGAAGCAAAAAGAGCTCTACTTAAAATTTTTAATGAAATGGGAAAACCGTCCGAAATAAAAGCCGATAAAGACTCAGCATTTATGTGTGCTGCATTACATTTATGGCTAAAGTCCGAAAATGTTCACATTAACGTCACAACAAGTAAAAATGGAATTTCTGAAATTGAGAGATTTCATAAAACTGTCAACGAAAAGTTAGAATTATAAGCACTGAGTCCGACCCAGAGAATAAAATAACAAAATTTGAAACCCTACTCTATGTTTATAACCATAAAATTAAACATAATACAACAGGTAAAACACCAGCAGATATTTTTATATATGCAGGAACACCTGCACACGACACCCAGCAAGAGAAAATTAATAAAATAAATAAATTAAACGAAAATAGACATAGTTATGAAGTAGATACCAGATATAGACAAGCACCATTAGTAAAATCAAAGACAACAAACCCATATAAAAAGACAGGAGAAATTACACAGATTGACGAAAAACATTATGAACAGAAAAACAGAGGCAGGAAAATAACCCACTATAAATCAAAATATAAAAAGAAAAAGAAAATTAATGAAACTAAATATAACAATAATTCCAGCACAACCCAAAACGACCAAGGCAATCCAACATAATTACACAATTTTGATGATCCTTTACTATTTTCTATTATGTTTTATCCAACATGTCCAAGGACAAAATCTTGAAGTTAACCCAATTCAAGCCAAAAATGGCTACCTTATATTTAATACTGGATCAATAAGTTTACCAATCAATTACGAGTATCACTACTTATCTGTAAATATTACAAAAATAGAACAAACATATGATAACTTAGTAAAACAATCAGAAGAATATGAAACTTTATCCCAAGTTCAATATTTAGCAGAGAAATTAAAAAGAGAAATGAATGGCATTAGAATAGCAAAGCGCAGCAAACGCGGCTTAGCTAATTTTATGGGCACAATTTATAAATACCTTTTTGGAACCTTAGATCAAGCATATAAAGAAGAGCTAGAATATAAAATTCAAAATTTGTCCGAAAACAGCGTCCAAGCTAATGAACTCAACGAAGTCATAAAAACAGTAAATGAAGGCATAACATTAATAAATTTATTAAGTGCATTACATGAAAGCGATCAAAGATTAAACATTTTATTATTTAATTTACAACAGTTTACTGAGTATGTAGAAGATATTGAACTTGGAATGCAGTTAACAAGACTTGGCATTTTTAATCCTAAATTACTAAAACATGATTATCTAACAAATATAAACCCAGAAAAACATCTACATATTAAAACTTCCACTTGGCTGAAAACGGATACAAATGAAATTCTAATATTTTCCCATATTCCAAAAGAAATAATTAAAACCCCAATCTTTACAATAATTCCATATCCAGATAGTAATCAAAACATTTTAATAGAAAATGTACAAAATAAATTTTATGTTCAAAATAATCAAACTTATTTGGCATCTTCAAAAACTTTAATAATAAACAAATGCTTAACGGGCATACTTAACCAATTTAATACAGAATGCAGATATGTAAAAACTTATAAAGAATTTGAAATCAATTATGTCGAACCTAATATAATATTAACTTGGAACTTACCAAAAACCATACTTAACCAAAATTGCATAAATAGAGATATAATAATAGAGGGAGACAACATAATAAAAGCTTTTAACTGTTCCATACAAATCGAAAACATCTCAATATCAAACACAATGTTAGATTACACACAAACGATTTATGTTAACAACAATATCACTAAATAAAAAGCCCTTTCTTATATACAAGCTAAAGATATTTTTGAAATCCATAATAAAGCAAATAATAAATTTCAAATAATTACATTTACTATTTTAATAGTTTTAGTTGTCATAATAATATTCTATTATATCTACAAATATAAAAATATACCTAAGAAAATTATAATCAAATTCAAAAGACAAGTACTCACTCCTATTGAATCAAATATTATAAACAATGATGTAACAGAAATAGAAAATAATGTAAATCCTGTCTTGTATCCTAAATTATCCGCCTGAGGACAGGCTAATTTCTTAAGGATGGGGAAGTAGCATATGTACCATAGTATAACACTTTGTCACACACACACACCACACACACACAGTACATATGTACCACTTGATCACACCCACCCAATCCATTTGCCCTAACACATAAGTCAGATCCCAAGCTCTTGCGACAATAACAATTTCGGCCGCGTTAACATAAACAATTGATTCATAGACATAAACATCCGCCGATGCCGAAATTCGTTATTCCCACTAAGCAACCAAATAGCTTACGCAGCACAAATCCTGGTAATTTTCCATGCGCAACTCTCTTAAAGAGCGCAACCCATTTGAATAGAGAGGAGAGCCTTCAAGTTCATATAAACAAAGTCGACCAAGGGTTTGCTAAGCGTTCAACTCACACTCCAGATTTAGTTCTAATTCACCCACTATACCATTAAGACGTGAATTGACTCCGATTCAAAGTTGTATTATTATCTTGAAATAAAAACTTATATTTTTTTCAAAACTTGCAACCGCGAACTCGTTATTATATATATATATGTAAATATATAAATATATAATATTAATTTTAGGGACGTCCATACTATACAAATCACCAATGACATCAATAAGTAGTTTTCATTTCCATGTTGATGTATACATAGTTTGCAGATATACAAAAAAAGCCATTGAAGCTTAATTGTTAAAAAAAAACTGTGGTGTATTCTTTACAAATTTCAGAAGCACAAAGAAAAATATTACTTTAAAAATATACATAGCTGCATTTGAAATTCAGTTCTTCTGAACATTTTATGTTCATATTTTTAATTTTTTCTGCTTGAAGAGAGTTTTAAATACATCTTGGTAAATTATACTAGATGCAATGTGGTGCAAGTTGCACAATAAGTATTCAAAAATTAAAATACCAAACTTAAAAAAATGTATAATGTTATCAACTTACCAAAGAAGCATATGGGTCGTTAAGCCTATACTCCAGTGTAAGATTCTGTAATGTTTTGAAAAGTGTTGCATGATCAAAATTGCAAGGATCGGTGCTTATAAAGTCCTCCATTCCATGTTTCCGAGCTTTGTCAGCGTCTGGAAATTATATAATATATATTAAAGCATTTCTGAAAAGTTTATTTATAATAAATTTATAATATATATTTAAAGGCAAAAAAAACCCATGTAGTCGATTAACAAGCATGTCTGAATTAACCTATCTGCATACGTATTTATCTACTGAGGATGATTGACAGTTTCAATTTAGAAAATTGATATAATTAAATATAGTAAAACAAGTGCAAGATTAAATTGTACACAAAATCGTTTCAACACATCACAATCTAACCTAGCCAATACTAGGCCAATCTAAATACTATACTGTCATTATATTTATTAAATTGTTGTCTCAAAGCTACCATACCAACACTTATAAAACATTTTAAGCATTTTTTTACCCATTTCTATGCCAAAATTTTCAACTTTCTCGTTCGCAATCCGACTAGCTGAATAACGGGTATCTGATAGTCGAAGAACTCGAGTATAGCATTCGTTCTTGTTTTTAACTGAAGTTGGTTAAATACCACAATAACCACATCACACATCAATAGAAAATGGGCGACAGAGAATTAAAAGTTCCCAAATAAACCGACATTTTAAGTAGCTCTTACGAGACAATTGTAATTCAAATTACGCACCACCTTGAATTTTTGACATAGCTGAGTTCTTATCTTGTGTCATTGGTGGAGTTGGTTTGTGGGACTGTCCAGTCGCCCTGTACATAGCCATGACCCAAAGACTGCATTCGTTCTCATCATCGCAAGCAAACGAAATGCTATCGCCCTCACGAACAGCGTTGAAGAAAAAGCGGCCTCCATTTAAATCGATTCCAAACATTAGATTTGCTATATATAAATGTTAGTTTTAAGACCAATCATTATCATCAATAACATTTTGATAAATATACCACTGGCGGCTTCAATGTAATCAACAGTATATCCATCAAGCTGCATCATTTCAGACGGTTCTGATTTTTTCTCTTTATAACTGCACATTGCAAAAGTATATTGGGATACTTGAACTAAAACAAAATAACGCCTTTTCCATTTTTTCCATACTGATTTTCCGATGGCGTAAAGATACCTAAATATACATATTTGATCGGTTAAAAAAATAAGTGTTTTGAAACACAAAATAAAAGTATACGTACCCACAATGTTTCATATTTAATGGCTTATCAAGTCGGCAAGCTATCTTAATACGTATATCTTGATCGGGAAGGTTTTTCGGTACAATCATCCGATGCCACTCAGGTGACTTAACAGAAGTAAAATGCTTTATGTTATATATTTATATATACACAATTCAAGCTTACCTTTGAAGAAAGTGGAGTAGGCTTAAGGGTTACCTTTCCCAGTTCCTTATCCTCCAATGCCAGCATTCCGGGGTTCTCTGTGTACAGTTTTACCTTGACAACTGGCAGTGGGTGTGTGGTTGTAAAATCGCCCTGTGTATCCCACCTATTAAATAATATAATGAAAATTAATATTGAAGATTAATATTTGAAGATTTTTTTTAGACTCTTACATTGGCTTTGATGCTTCAGCTTGATCCGTTTGAAGCTTTTCCCCGCTTTCAACTTCCATTGTGCAGTAAACAATGCGATTTGGAGCTAATGACTTAAGCCCTTTAACTTCCATAACAATCACTTCAAGTTGAAAAGTTAGTACAACATCTAACTTTGTCAATTGTGTGGAACCATCCTCTGAATCACCCTCCAACTTAGATAAAGATCCGTGAGATCGCAGTATCAATTTTCTTTGTTTTAGTAAACAAAAGAGTATGAAAATCATTTCATGGAGTCAAAAATGTAGTTAAATATTACCAAAATATATGTACGAACTGTTTCTTATTTGTTAATGTAATTTATTTTCCACGACAACACAGCTAGCTGTCTTATTAAAACATGGGGTTAAATATTATTATAGCTATTTTAAGAGAGGTACCCCCATAAGCCATCGCGTTCCTAGAGTGTGATAAAAAGAATTCAGGGGAAGATGTGGTGAAAGCACAAAAAAAAGTTTTAATTGGTTCTGATATAAATACTCATCGATAAACTTTTAGGCGGTTGGTACCAACTTGTTATTTTAAAATCCTAATATAATTATACTCGTGAGTAAGAAATATAAGTTAAGTAAGAAGAAATATTGTAATTTTTAAAATATATATTCTTGATCAGGATCACTAGTTGAGTGAATCTGTCCATATCCGTCTGTCCGTTCGTCTGTCTGTCCGCGTGAACGGTGTGATTTCAAGACCTATAAAAATTGAAAGTTCAGATTATGCATGCAGATTTTAGAGACTTAAAAGGTTGTTTCAGAACGCCATAAGCCGTTCAAAACTCTCACGTCCACACTTAATAACCAAAATGTTATCTTGTAAGATTTCCTATTTTTCTTTTAAATTTAACCTTGCCTTAATAAATACGCCATATACACATTCCATAACTCGACACGTTTTATAAAAATATTTAATGTTTATTTAATATTTATTTAATTTTCAATCGCGCTTCGACACTTGTCTTACTCGTTAAGTCGTGGTATTGTTTGATAAGGTATCCATGAGTTTTTCTGTAAAAATTTGATGTAAAATAAATTTTTTTATGCTTCGGGCAATTGGTGGGCGTGGCAAAACGTTTTAAACATATGGTGGGCGCAGGCATTCTAAAACAAACTTGAACAGCGTAGGAGTCACTAGAATCTGTATGCCTAATCTCAACTTTTTAGCTTTTAAAGTTATATATATATATATATATATATAGGGTCGAAAACGCCTTATGCCTCTACGATTAACGTGGTATAATAATTATAATTACCATTATCGAAATTTATTTATTAATTAGTCTGTATTTTTCCCACTGGTTATCACATCAAGCAGTATAATTACTTTACAAGCTAAAATAAATGCTATGCTATGCATCGTATAAATTCATGAATTGGGGTTATGGAGCTAACTTTATTATTTAATCACTCAATGCAGCGATTTGTTAAAACTTACAAAAAAGACGGTGTACTGTAAGTAAAAACAAGAAAAAAGAGTGTAAAAACAAGGTTTTTTTTTTAAATATTTATACATTTAAAAATTTGTTTAATTAACCTGTGATTATAACGTTTTAATTTCTGGAGTCCATATTTGCTATCCATACTTCCTTTTGATACTGGAAGAGATTCAAGATTTGCCATCAGAAGATTTATTGACGATTTCAGTTCTTCAACGTAAAGAGACTCCATTTCTTTAAGAACAAATTTGGGCATAAGTTTGCGATTTTTTTCCATTTCTCCGACTCGTTGCATTCTTCCGTCCAATTCCCGTCTTATAGCTGCTGCTTGTTCATCGGCAGAATCTAGCTAAAATACTCATATTTACCCGTCAAATTTATATAATACCATTCAAATATAAGTTACCATCAGAGCGTTAAATAATATTTGATGCTCGAATTTTTTAACTAGCAATATTTGTTGAAACATATCATACAATTGCTCTTTAGAAAGAATTAACTCGCTATTCAGTGATTGCTGCATCCGAGATGGTCGCTTAGAATCTTCTTCTCCAGTTCCCTTTAATATAATGTCAAATTTCGCCATCCATGAAGTTAGTACGGTTTCCTTACTTAGACCATCAATCTCAGGTAATGATCTTAAATAAAATATTTAATGGAGTATTAACAAAACTTTGTATATTTATTGCTTGTAATACCTGACACGTTTTTCTATATTATTGCGAAAAACTTCTCGAAAATCGTGCTGTGACGATGCACCAGATTGAACCATTTTTAAAACTCGCTCCGATTTAAGAAAAACGTCATGGTAACTCTGTACAGCATTTTGAAATGCTTCATCTGCCATTATTTGAGTTTCACCTTTAAGAAACGCCTAAAACAAAGTTTTTAATAGTCCAAGAGAAATAAGAAGTATAGATTATTAGGATTAATTAGTCTTAATTAATAAGGCGTTTCTAAAAATAGCTAGATAGAATGCTATAGTCAAGTTCCCCGTCTATCAGATACCCGTTACTCAGCTAGTGGAAGTGCTAACAAGAAACAAGAAAATCTTCTGGAATATCGGTAGGAATTGGGGAAGAAATAATAAAATGAAAAAAAACTTCAAAATGTTTTAAAAGTGTGGGCGTGAGAGTTTTGTGCGATTTGTGGGCGTAGGAGTGGGCGTGGCAAACATTTTTTTGGCAAATATATTGAAATATTTTTCAAAAGTGTGGTCGTGACAGTCTTGTGCGGTTTGTGGGAAACGTTTCCTTCTGCCTGTTACATAATTTTCAACGAATCTAGAATACACTTATACTAGTAACGAGTAACTGGTATCAAAATCAATCTCTGAGTTACTCAAAATCCAAGTACAATATTTACTTATGTGCGTATAACGACAGGGCAAGTATATAAAATTGATCTTAACGCAAAGTATTTTAAAAAATAAATTCATTAATTTAAAATTCATAAATTTTAAAGCTATATATTTTTATTTGTATTTCTAATTGTATTTCTATTTGTGTATAGCAACGACAAATGGTTTTGCTTGGTTGTTTAGGGCTCATAATTTTTATTTAAAAAAATCGAAATAAGTCAAAAAATGTTCAACATTTTGGCTGGCTTGTGGGTGCTAGAAAGGGCGGGTCAAAATGTATTTTGATATTCCGAAAGAATTTGGCAAGACCAATAATTAAACGAATAAATATTACAAAAATTTTCAAAAGTGTGAGCGTGACAGTTTTGGGTGGTTTGTAGGCGTTGGAGTGGCAAAAAGTTTTATGGCAAACTTATACAAAAATGTACAGATATATAAAAAATTAATAAAAATGCACAACTTTTTTAAAATGTAGGCGTTATAGTGGGCGTGGCAACATCATTTAAGAAACTTGCGCTGCGTCTATGTCGATGAGATCTCGACGTCATATGGATGGACAGACGGACAGCCGGATATGGCCAGATCGACTCGGCTGATAAAAAATATATATACTTTACATGGCCGGAAACGCTTCATTCTACCTGTTACCTACTTTTCAACGAATCTAGTATACCCTTTTACTCTAAGTAACGGGTAACCATAGTACTCTTGCAACTTACTTGAAATCGCTGAGTAATAATTTCCAACTGCTGTTTGTTTATTTTGGTTTGCCGCTTAGTCATGTCCGTGGGCTGTTTAGCATTAAAAGGGTATGAAATGCATCGTGAAATAAATACATAAAGTTGAATTCGTCGTTTTCGTTCCTCTTCTTCACGTTCATGTTTGTCCTGAAAAAAATAAGATACATTAGTTAAGGTGTTTACATTTTTAATGTATACTCTCTGAACCGAACATAATAATGCTTCGAAAGTCACTTTAGCCTTTAGAGCCGGGCCAAACCCGTTAGCTGGTCCCCATATAAAAAGCTGATCTGTAACAGCTTGTTTTACTGGTCTTTGAAATCTATATACCCTTTGATGCTGCCAAATTATTTTTAATCTAATTTTCCATCCCTGAGTCTGAGTAAGCGAATCAACATTTCTTACTTTTACTTATTTTCCTACTCTTTTTTTGGGGAGTCGCTCTTTTGCCGACCAGCTAGCGATATATACCAGGGATGGGAGCAACCGAAAGCCATAACAAACGCAACAGGCATAGAAATTTTAATAAATTTCTAATCGCAAAATAAAAACGAAACACAATGGATTTTTGAAACGTCTCAACATTATTTTCTGATTTTACCATTCAATATTTTTCCCCTGCGACCTCTATTCCCTATCGTTATTATGTATTTTCAGAACTTATTTTTAAGAGAGAATGCTATAGTCGTGTTTCTCGAAAGAAGGAATTTCGACATTATTAGGCATGGCGATAGAAATTGAAAATATTATTTATAAAATCAAAAACAACTAAACAATTTTGAAAATTGGGTGCCTGACAGCATTTTGCGGAATGCTATAGTCGTGTTCCCCGACTATCAGATACCCGTTACTCAGCTAATGGAAGTGCAAACGAGATATTTCAACATATTCTGGAATATCGGTGGAATTTGGGAAAATAATAATATGAAAACAGTTTTTCGCGGCTTGTGGGTAGTAGAGTGGGCGTGGCAAAAAGTTATTTGCAAATCTATAGAAATTTAGAAGAAATATAAAAAAATGAAAAAATATCACTTTTTTTAAAAGTGTGACGCGGGAGAGATCGAGGCGTTCATACAGGCATTTACTTTATAGGGTCGGAAACTCTGCCTTTTACCTGTTACATAATTTTCAACGAATCTGAAATATTCTTTCACTCTACAAGTGACTTCACAAACCGCCCAAAACTGTCACGCCCACACTTTTTAAAAATGTTGTGATATTTTTTCACTCCATTTTATTATTTTTTTCCCAATTTTTACCGATATTCAAGAAAATTTTTAAATTTTTTGTTTTATAAACATCGTCTATAAAGACTACTACTTTAAACGGAAATATTTAAACAACTTTAAAAAAATTCTTGAATGAATTCTACATTTTCTTTTCATTTAAATAACACGGCCTTTTAAAATGGTTTCACCACATAACAGTATATCAATATACGGTTTTTACTTACATGTGGGTCTCCAATTTCATGTTTTTCGCTGGTTACAGAAGGCGACGGTGACAATGGCCTTGGCAATGAGTTGGCCCTTGAAGATCCAACACTTTGATTTAAAGTTTCTTGAGAAATTCCTCTGTTCGATAAAAAATTATTTGTTGCCTTTTTTTATTATACTGGGTATATTAAATATTTAGTGTTTAACCTTAAAATTTTGTTGGCATATCGATAAAAATTGGCCAGACAAATAATAAAATGAAAAAATTAAAACATTTTTAAAAGTGTGGGCGTGGGTGCTCTTTGGGCGAGTTGTGGACTTTAGACTGGGCGTGGCCAGTTTAGAAACTGAGGGCGGGGAACCCTTGGATCTTTAGCCGTTTTCCTAAACTAAACTAACTATTTCACAAAATAAATGTGGTTCTAGGACCATAAAAAGAAGATTTTATACAGAACAACAGACACTCGAACAAACAAACAAGCGGACAAACGCTTTAATTTTAAAAAGACCTTAAAACTTGAAAACCGTTAAACCACAGTGATGATCTAAACTTTAAATTTTACTTCGCAGTTGACATCAAATACATGTCTTTTACTGCTAGTTCCAATCAAAATTACTGAATATTTCCTATCCATAAAATGAAATGTATTTTAAAATACAGAACCTTAAAACAATGGGCCTTAATAAAATAAAAAAAAAAGAGAGAATGCTATAGGCGAGTTCCTCGACTATCAGATACCCGTTAGAGTGGGCAACACCAGTTAACAAACATTCTCTGCGTCTATGACTCTGGAATCTGCATGCCTAATCTAAACATCCTAGCCTGAGATCTCGACGTTTATACGGCCAGACAGACAGACGGACGGACAGACAAATGGACATGGCCATGCCATATGTTTCCTATGTTTGTATGTACCATTATACCAACCTCGGAATACCATTGCTGGGCACTTCAAGATTCCCGGTATCAGCTCGGCTTCCATATATTTGCTCATTTTTGTTAGAGGTGGCTGCTGGTCCTGCTACACTAATGTTCCCAACATCGTTGCGGTTACCAATCGAACTAACATTGGATTGTCTTTGATTTCCGACCAAATCACTATTAGAGCCAGATGTAGGAATATTTGATCCTACAACGGATCCTGAAGATCCTCCAATTATACAAACGGCACTTGTTCCTTTGGGCGCATTTGTAACACGTCCTTTTGATGAAACGTTGGCAACAGGGTCATCTTCTCCTTCCTCCTCACTTGAACTAGGATCAATCATGGTACAAAAATAACTGGAACACAATTATGTGGTTTTTAATCCTACAAATAAAAGAATTAAAAATCGTATTATAAGATATAATTTTTATACTTGTTACTAATTCCCATAGAGTAAGAAAGGCACAAACCGCCAAAAAATGTCTTGTCAACCAATTTTTTGGATTTATTTTTATAATTTTTTATTATTTTTTTAATTTTATTATTTTTTTAATTTTATTATTTTTTTTATTTTATTATTTTTTTTATTTTATTATTTTTTTTATTTTATTATTTTTTTTATTTTATTATTTTTTTTGTTTTATTTTATTATTTTTTTTATTTTATTATTTTTTTTATTTTATTATTTTTTTTATTTTATTATTTTTATTATTGGTCTTGCAAATTCAATCGTTATGCCGAAAACATTTTGTTCACGTCTACTTTTACGTCGAACATTATTGAAATTTCTACTCATTTCATATGTCTATTTCTGCGCAAGCTGATCTAACGCTATCAGCATAAAACTTTTACAATAGTCTTCCTTCTATTTCAGGTACTATTTCAAGTAAAGGAACGGATCAGAGTTCCAAAGGAACATTCGGAAAAATTTTAAAAAAATGTACTGGTGCTTACTATAGAAAAAGTATGTAACGAGTGGAAGAATGCGTTTCCGACCCTAAAAAGTATATATATTCGTCATCAGGGATCAGGATCAATAACCGAGTCGATCTCGCCATGTTTGTCTGTCCATAAAAACGCCTCGATTTCAGGAACTTAAAAGCTTGAAAGTTGAGAATAAGCACAAAGATTTCAGATACATAGACGCAGCACAAGTTTACTTTCAAAGTTGCCACGCCGACTCTAACTCCCACAAACCCACTACGCCCACACGTTTGAAAAATGATTAAAAATTTAATTTTTTTTTATTATTCTTAGGAATTTCTATCAATTTGCAAAAAAAAAACTTTTTGCCACGGCCATAACCGCCCAAAACTGTCACGCCCACACTTTTAAAACTTCTTTAAATGTTTTTGTCATTTTATTATTGTTTTTTCAAATTTATATCGATATGCCAGAAAAATTTTTAAACTTCTCGTTCGCACTTCCACTAGCTGAGTAACTTGTATCTGATATTCTTTTTTTTTGTATGCCTGATTTGCGGAAAAGTCTGTTAGCATAACCTAAGCATAAATACTTTTTTGACAGCCTTGACAAGTGCACAACATTACTTTAGTATATTTATACAAATATCACTTCAATAATCTAGCGTTTTTGTTAACTACTATCAATATTTTTAAGCTATTTTCAGCTTCTTTCCAAAGTTAGTCTAGCTATTTTATGCCTCGAAGAGTTGGGAAGTTTGCTTATGACGTCAGACAGTAGGTAGCAGTAAGTGTAACTTCCGTTAGGTGGCGCCCGCGTGCCAGCATGGAAAGATTTTCTTTCCTTTTTGAATACCCCATTTACCTCTCTAAGCTATTAGTTGATTAATGGGTATCTGAAAATCTAGAAACACGACTCTACCGGCCACTCTTTTCCCTGTGTAGTTATGATATTAATATTGATTACATGGATTGGAACAACTTTAGCTGTTTGTCCTAATTATTTTCATTATAAACCTAAGAACCTCTTATTTCAATTGTTATTTATAAATCGATTGTTTACACTTAAATTGCGCCAGTTGTTGGGTAATTTTCAAGAAATTAGAGTGTAATAATGTAATAACTAAGAGGAGTAACCATGGGTGGTGCTGTTTTTTACCTGAAAATCATTTACCCTCTTCTACACAAGGACCTTTGCAGCAGATGAAATCTTATTTTGGTTAAGTTAAAATAAAGGTATTCTTTTTATCTGTAATACCCCACCATCTGAAATATGTATGTATATATAAAAATATATTTATTTACCACCACCCTTTAAGGGTGGAAAAATCGCTCATTACTATATGGAGGTTAATCGCTTAAAATACCTTAAATATTGTTTTTATGCTTGTCGACAATGTATTGTGCTTACAATACAGCTTTAAGAAACCCGTTATCAACAGAGTTTATACACTATTTACATATATGGTTTAGAGTTACACGATAACTAAACATTGCATCCATTTACTGTGTGAATGACAATGCGAAATTCATAGTATCATCAGTGACAATATATTTTTGATGTATTTCCAAGACGACATTAGGTTTATTTCACAAATCACTTAATTCTATTTATACAGTTCACTATTATCACGTATGTAAAAATTGTCTTCGTTTAAAGAATAGTTAAGCCTGGAGCAGCAATAAAAATCGATGGAACTATCGATAACATCGATGGTTGTGGCACCCCCGTTAAGACGCAGTTTCAACGATTAGCTTGATAACTTTCTGAAACTACTAACTAATTTATATAAAAAATAGCTCATGCCTAAATATGAAAATATGATATATTCGATTTTTTTTGTTAAACGAGATTTTGAATATATGCTCTTTTTGGTTAAAAATAAATTCTAGATAACAATTTAATGGTAAAATGGTATCTCATCCCCGACTATCAGATACCCGTTATTCAGATAGTATAATATTTTCCTGAATATCGGTAGAAATTGTAAAAAAAATAATGAAACAATAATGAAATGCAAACAAACTTTGCGCTGTGACTGGGAGTCCCTGATAGTTTTCAGGGAGTCTAAGTATACTGTTTTACTCCGATATTAGGATATTAGAGGTTTACCTTGAATTACCATAAAAAATTTGCAAAAGAAATTTCCAAATGCTATTAATACTTTTCAAACGTGTTTGGTCTAAAACAAGAGAGAACGGGACAGTCGAGTTACTCGAGTGTTAGATACAGATACCCGTATTTTGGCAAATCGATAATAATAATGAAACAAGAAGCATTAGAGTGAGCGAAGCAAAGACCCAAAAATGTATTTGTATAGTTTATCACAACGCTATTTTAAGGTCATAGAACCATCTGAACTATAAATGGGTTATACGATTTTTTAAAGTCCTGATAGGTAGGAAAACAGATATAAACAATGCTATGAATTTAGTAGCTTAAACTAAAATTGGTATAATACCAGACGTGTTTTCTTATGTTTTGCTTGTTTAAAATATGCATATCTGAAGCTTAGCAGATGATACATAACACGTAGTAAAGTCACTTATCGATCGATGGTGGACAACTGTATTGATAAAGCCTAAGTGTATATATAAAGACAAATTTATATTTTACAAATCAGTAAAATTAGTAATCTGTTTTGTTTTAATTTTTCATCACAAGTTGATACATACTTTTTATGTTTGAGTTGCAAAATCTTCGTAAAATCTTTATTGTGGTGCACCAAAGTCATTTTAAATGGTACTCCGTTGATTTTGGTTATAAATCTTGCTTAAAACGATATTTTGAGTACGTGTGAGTCGGTGGCATGTTAAAACGGTTATGACACGGTCACACTTTTCTTCTCTTTGTTCGGTTTGCTCTGAAAATTGTGTATTCAAATATAATTGTACAATGAACAGATTTCTAATTTGTAAAAGATAAATTTGTAATCATTGCACGACAGCAAATACATTTGAGCACCCAGTTAACTATTAATCAAACTGTTCTGATACAGCTTTCGGCAATGTGTAATATGTGTACATATATATGTACTTTAACTAAATTCCGTGTTGACAATATTCCTAAAGTTTTATTGTTAAGGTATTATTATATTACATTTTTTATACAATTTGGTATACAAAATTAATAATATCTTTAAGCAGGAGTGCCGAGATCAATTTATGTTACTTTGTGTTTTGGCTTCGCATTTGAACTGTTTGTAATGTATATGCATATGTAAATACATACAAACATATTAATACTGAAATTTTTCATTTTTATTTTTATGTAAAAGCCTTAATATATAAAACTTCGATACTATTAACATAAAAAAAAAATTAAATAAAAACAAGCGTGTTCGAAGAGTTAAATTTTTTTATTTAGACACATTAATGGGATATTTTTATAAAAGAGAGTGCATAAAATAGTATGTATAGGCACACAATCAAAATTAAACAATATTTCTTATTCCAGTTGCGGCAATATCATAATAAGGCAAAACTTTGTTATTAAACACATAAAATACTTCTGTATCCTGGGAAAATAAATAACATGAAATGTAATAAGCTTAACTTCTAATTTAAATCAATCGAAATAAAATCGACTTTACTAAAGTAACCAAAGTGGGGTCGCACTATGGTCGGTTCCCAAGAAAAAAAAAAAAATCATATCGAATTATCTGGAACAGCCGCGATAAACAAAAATAGCGTTATTACAGCTGAAAATAATCTAAACACAACTCCTCTGGAAAACATAAAAATTTCAAAAGCACTTTCACCTACTTCGTCACTACCTCAGATAAAAATTCCGATGATTAACCAAAATTCCACACATACTGGTATCGCTCAAGCTAATCTTGATAAATCAAACCGTCATTCATACCGGGGCAGTGGATTGCAATATTTCAGCAGTAGCTTTGAACCACCGGCAATGCTTGATGATAGTAATGAAGACTTGCCCACACAGCCATCAAATAATATTGCCAATTACCCTGGAGATGTTCAAATTTTACCCATGTTCGATTGCTGCCGTTCGGAGTCTATTCAAGGTAACCGAATTTTTGTCATTAATAAGTATTTGAATGATAATTTAAATTGTATTAAAAATTTTTAGCAGCATCGTTGCCTAATGTAACATCAACTTCAAAGAAAACAGATGTTCATGGGTTGTACTTCGGTACGATTTCAGAAAATTCTAAATCAAAATTGGAACCCGAATGTAAACCGCTAGTTTTAGTCAAAGAATCTTCAGTAATGGAAAACCATACCTTTTTATTTCACGAGCAAATTATTATGTCTGGCCAACAAAAATGCGAATTACACGAGAAACCAAAGGTACTGGTCGTTTCCCCACAACAAGTAATGATTTTATATATGAATAAATTAACTCCCTACGAACGAACAGAAATACTAACTTATCCGCAGATATATTTTATTGGCGCCAACGCGAAGAAGCGCCCAGGGGTCTATGGCCCAAATAATTCTGAATACGACAATGAACAAGGCGCTTACATTCATGTACAGCATGATCACGTGGCATATCGGTATGAAATGCTAAAGATAATCGGAAAAGGTAGCTTTGGACAGGTTATTAAAGCGTATGATCATAAAACTCACGAGCATGTTGCCTTAAAAATAGTGCGCAATGAAAAGCGGTTTCACCGTCAGGCCCAAGAGGAAATTCGCATTCTTCATCATTTACGCCGTCACGATAAATATAATACTATGAACATCATACACATGTTTGATTACTTTACTTTCCGCAATCATACCTGTATTACATTTGAGCTGCTCAGCATTAATCTTTACGAATTAATTAAAAAAAATGGATTTAAGGGCTTCAGTTTGCAACTGGTGCGAAAGTTTGCACACTCTTTGCTACAATGTTTGGATGCACTTTATAAAAATGACATCATTCATTGCGATATGAAACCAGAAAATGTGCTACTGAAGCAACAAGGACGTTCTGGTATAAAGGTGAGTCTATGCTCTATATGATCACTTTTTGTCTTTAAAAGGGCGCAACTAAGTAAAATATATAGGCTCTTAACATGAAGCTTGGGAAATAGATTATATGCCAGTTACTCAAAAGATGAGACATCGTCGCCCGTATAAAGGTCTCAAGCGACTCTCATTGTAACGTCCACAAACAACAAGCATCGGTTACGGTAGAAGGAAGCGTTTCCGACAACATAAGGTATATATATTCTTGATCAGGATCACTAGACGAGTCGATCTAGCCATGTCCGTCCACCTGTCTGTCCGTCCGTATGAACGTCGACACCTTGGGGACTATAAATGGGGCATGGAGAGTCCAGAGACAGACATAATTTGTCTGATTTTGCCACGCCCACTCTAGCTCCCACAAACTACCCAAAACTGCCACGCCCACACGTTTATTAACTGATTTGATTTTGTTTCATTATTTGATCCGTCTTGTAAATATCTATCGATTTGCTTAAAAAAAAAAAAAAAAAAAAACTTTGAGGCAGCAGCTCTAACGCCCACAAACCGCCGAACAAAACACTTTTTAAACATTTCTTATTTTTATTGTTTTATTACTTGTCCACACTTTAAAAACAAAATGCTTTATGTTTTTGTCGTTTTATTATGTGTCTTGCCAATGTCTATCAATATGACAAAAAAAAATTTAAAAGACTTTTTTGCCCTTTTTTTAAATGTAAGTCTATAAATGTGAGATCATCAGCTCGACGAAAACTATCTCTAGCCAATTCAAAACCGCTGAACCCGTCAAGCCACTCTTAGGTTGCAGCATGAACGATTTCATTTTGTCAACCCAGAGACAAGCATTGCAACACTGCCCCTAAAACCAGCGCATTTAGTGTGCACCATTTTATCACACATCCTAGAAGTACAAAGTGAACTATTTTATTTTTTCGTAAAAAGGGCGTACACCGATTATTCCTAAGGCAGCTATATGATATAGTGGTTGGGTCCGACTTTTGTGATAGTTGGATAGTTGCAAATAGCCATAAAACTAAGATACTCGTTAGCGTAGAAACGGACATGGCGCTGTTGGCTCGGCTGATAAAAAAAATATTCATACTCTTTTTCTACTTTGCAAACGTCTGACTGAAATGAATGTATAAATAAAAAAAAAAAAAAAAAAATTGAAAATAGCAATTAAACCCAAATTTTATATTTTTTGAATACACTTTTTACCCAAGAGATATATAAAAAAATTAAAAAATAACACATTTTTCAAAAGTGTGGGCGTATGATCACTTGCTGCAAAACAAACTTCTGCGTGTATGTCTCTGGAATGTTAATCTTAACATTCCAGCTTTTGTAGTTCCTGAGATTAAAGCGCTTATACGGACAGGCGATCATGGCTAGTTCGACTGGGCTATTGATCCTGATCAAGAATATATATACTTCATATGAAAACGCTTCCTTCTGCCTGTTACATACTCTTCAACGAATCAAAAAGTCTTGTATACCGAATTAGAACATGATTTTGTCGCAGTTTCCAAAGTAGTAAAATTACGCAAAGGTCTTTGAAAGTGTAAATTTTTAGTGTAATAAATGCCCATTTCTATTTGAGTAAAAACTACAATTTTATATTTTTTTTCTACTTAAAGGTAATTGACTTTGGGTCGTCATGCTTCGAAAACCAGCGTATATACACATATATCCAGTCACGTTTTTATCGCGCTCCAGAGGTAATTTTGGGGGCAAAATATGGCAGAGCTATCGACATGTGGTCGTTGGGTTGTATTTTAGCAGAGCTGCTTTCAGGGCATGCATTGTTTCCTGGTGAAAACGAAAGCGATCAGTTGGCTTGCATTATTGAAGTTTTAGGAATGCCCAACAAAAATATACTAGCCAGCTCGAAGAGGTCAAAATCGTTTTTCAGCCCAAAGGGGTATCCTCGATATTGTACGGTTCGAACCATGTCTGATGGAATGGTTGTCCTAATCGGCGGACAGTCACGTCGTGGCAAGCAAAGGGGCCCGCCATGCTCAAAAAGTCTATCTAAAGCACTGGATGGATGCAAAGATCCCCTCTTTCTTAATTTTATACGTGGTTGCCTTGAATGGGATGCAGATAAGCGTTTAACACCTTCCGAGGCTCTAAAACATCCATGGCTTCGCCGTCGCTTACCGAGACCGCCAAGTAGCTCAAGTGGTTGTGGTGGGGTGAGTGGCTTAAGTGTTAGCAGGAACGAATCCCCAGTTACAGGTAAATTTGATATATTCAATTATAAGGTTTTTAAATAAATATTGTTTACAGGACAAAATAGAAACTTAGCAGCCGAAATAACTACATCATCAACGTCTGCCACATCTATATCTTTAACGATTAAAAGGGATAACAGTCATTCCAGTCTTCGTATACACCATGGTGGAGTTCCAGAAACAGACTTCAAACTTATAAAGTCCGTTCCAGAAGGATCATCAACCGCAACTATAGAACCAATGATGAACACTGATATTCTAGTAGAAAGTTTTAGACAAACAACAGTTGTATCACCACGTATACCATCAATGCATTCTGCTGACTCCGGCGGAATAAGTTCTCTTAGCGCAGTGGATGTCGGGCCATCGAGATATTATCCGTATATGAATAACAATGAAAATAACAGTAATTTTATCATATATTTTCTATATATTAAACTCTTGTCAACTTTTATATATATTTTAGGGTTATTCTCAGGTTCGTTAAACAGCTCGGCAAACTCATTGACACATTTGGAACAAGCCACAAACTTAGATGCTGTGGGAGAATACTCGACGTCAACCGCACAAAATGTACTATCGAAAAATAATGGCTACGCGTTTAACTCAGGTTCTATGACCATAGATGTTGCGCAAGAGTCTTTGGTTAATATAGCTAGCAATTACGCATTGGATAAATCTAACGACATTATTGGAAAATCAAATGGTTCGCTTCATTCGAATAAATTAAAAGTACAATCAAAGGATATGTAGCTAATTTATGACAATATGCAATAAGCCATTTAAGAGATTAGAACCAGAACTTTATGTTATTAAATTATTGGACAATGCACTGCCATACAAGTGATAAACTAAATAAGTTTTGGCCGTGATTTGCATTGCGATGGTATTGACATGAAATCGAACATGGACAAAAAAGATCTCAAAAAGTTAAATTAAAATTAATGCATTTTAATTATAACAAAAAAGCTTTGTTTGGCTAGCTGAATATTATATAGCCTTGCAGTTAATACCATGTTTTAATTATAAAAGATTTCGCGGGTTTAATGATGTTTATTCTGAGTTTTTCATGTTGCTATTGCAGCTATATTTATGTTAAAGTCGCCAATTCTTTATGTAATTTAAATCGTATTTCTAAAATTCTAAAAAGAATAATACAGAAAAAGATATAAAATAATAATGTCATCAAATTTTTTTTTATATTTTTATGTAATGGCTCTTTGGCTCTTTGCCAAGTTTTAAATTATTTATTTAATAATTTAGAATATTCAAAACAGCCCTCTTTGCCTAGATGGAAAGTGCAAAAATGAAGTTTTGTTCGGTCAAGCCTTGCAGTTCAACCACCTTTTAATTATAAAAAGTGTCACTGTTTTAATAAAGCTTAACTGAGAATTTTCAAATCAGTGCGATTCGCTTGGGTACAAAATATTATAAAAAATTCTATCCTGCAACAGAAAGGAGACCTATTGAAAAAGTTGCGTAGACATGGATGGGCGGTCGAACAGACTGATAAGAATAATTATGTGTATACTTCATGGGGAAACTTTCACTGTGTTGCAAGCTGATTAAAAGTATATTATTATCTTCTGCATTATTATCTATCATCAGAATACCCGAAGAATATATTTGAATAAGGCTTACTAAAAATGTTAGGACATTGTTTTAATGTCGCGAACTTATTTGAATAAAAACCCCAATACGAGATTGTATACCCTTGTACCCTTTATAATATTTTATGAAATCGTAATCAAATTTCGTTGATTTCGGGATTTCTGTAACATTCCCAAATATTTTTCATTTTGCGTATTATGTATACATATACATATACATATACATTATAGCGTTGTATAAGCTTTTACGTAAAAAAATAGCTAAAAATCTAAAATTTCATTGATATGAAAGTGTTATTTAAAAATTTAAAAATGTATTACGAGGGTATAGACAATCTGCCACCTCAGTTCTATAAGGGCCTTTGGTGGACTCAATAACGAAGGGAGCTGTGTTTGGTTTGGGATTTCGCCATAAGTCAAAATTAAATGTTCATCAGAAGTTTGTTAGTTCGGATATTCTTCTCTCATTGGACGTTGGGATCTTTATACCCATTACTCGCAGAGAAAAGGGTATACTCGGTTCGTTGTAAAGTATGTAACAGGCAAAATAAATGGTTTCCGATCCATTGATTTTCTTGATCAGAATCTCTAGCCGAGTAGATCTAGTCATGTCCGTTTTGTCCGTCCGTATCAACGTCGAGATCTCAGGAACTATAAAAGCTAGAATATTGAGATCAAGCTTGCAGCTTCCAGAGACATATATGGCCACGCTCACTCTAGCACAAACACCGCAAGCTTTTTTTAAAAAATGTTTTCATATTTTTTCATTTTTTTTATTGTAAAGTTTTGCTAAAAAACTTTTTTCAACGCCCACAAACCGGCCAAAACTGTCACGCCAAAGGTCCAGAAATTTTCCTATATCTAATGTATAAATCGTCATTAATATTAAAAAGATTACTTTTTAAACCAACAAGGCGCCTAATGAATTTTGTAGCAAATTTTTATTCAAGTGAAATGTACATACAATGCACTAGTACACACCCAAAATATACCCAAGCAGTTGATTCTAGCTTCTGTGCAACTGGTCGACAAACTAAGAAATTTAAAAATTTTGTTCAGTTAAATCGGTTATGTACAGTCTGTTTATACCATAAAAGCTTGAAATATTTATGTATAGCAATATTTGGACATATTATTGCATTGATGAAAGGTAAGTTAAATCTTTTCGATACGCGCTTATAATATCAACACTCTAACTATATAGAATATTTGTAATGAAAAAGGGTATGCTTACATTGGTGCTGCGCAATACGTGTTATTTTAATTTAGCTTAGAGCGCTAGTAATTGAAAAAAGTTACGCCTTTTGGTATCTAATTGATATAAATATTCTTTGATTGATTAATTAATATCTTAAGAGAATAATAAAAATACAACATTTTGTATCAATCACGAACTAGATAAATGATTTGTCGCCAGTTAATTACTTGTCGTTTTTGATATTTAGACTTCAATTGTTGTTTGATTGTGAATGAAAAATATTGTTTTTATTTCATATACAATTTAAAGTCTGGCCTAAATTCTGTATGTGGATTTTTTCTCCAACTGTTATTGATAACACAAAATAGCACTGACAGTATGTATACCCGAACACTGACAGTAATTACCAGAAGTAGTTGGCAAACTCTTAGTATAGTGTTAAACACAAAAAAATTATTTTGTGGTTTTAAAATAAGGTTTTGTTGCAGACACCCATAACAACCGACACCAATTTTCTTTTTGAAAGATTCCCAAAATAAGAGAATACCTTTTTGATCGGATTTTAAAAATTAACTGTCAATCAACTATACCCATTACTCATAGAGATAGATTCGTTCAAAAGTATGTAACAGGTAGAAGGGAGCGTTTGAGACCCAATAAAGTATATATACTTGATCAAGATCACTGAACCAGTCGATCGGACCATCTACGTCTATCCGTGTGTATCCCTTAAGCTCTGTAAAAGCTAGAGCTGAAAACTATCACGACCACACATTTGGAAAATGTTTTTATTTTTTCCTTGCTATTATTTTTCTTGCCAATTTCTACTGGTATACCAAAAACATATCTAACGCCCACAAACTGCCCAACTTTTGACAAATTCGTACATTTTATTATTTTTTTTCACAATTTCTATGGATACGTCAGAAAAATGTTAAATGTCAATAGTGAAGTCCCCTTCGCACCTAGAAGATAACAAAATTTGAATAGGCACTAGTAATTTTATTAATATTTTGGTAAAACATATTAATCAAAAGAATGTTCAATATTCAATATATTCAATAGTTTAGGAATCTTTTACTTAGTTTATACATAAAACATTTGTCCATGTTAATACAAACAATTATCACAACTCCTTAATAGAAAAGGAAGACGCTCCGAAATTATAACTCACGATAAAGATTTTACAAACGCAACTTTAAATTAAGTATTAGGTCTATAATAGGTCTCTTAAAAACTCTCACAATATATCGGGTTTTTCTATTAAATATTATAAAATATTTTTCAGCTGAAGATCAAAAATCTAAGGAAAACATTCCCGATTATTTGAAAACTTTATAACCTATTTTTAACTTTTCTATATTTTGTTGTGCCTATGTACTTCTTGGAATTAAGTGTTGATATATACACATTTGTTTACTTACAGTCCAACAGTCTCCTGCTAAAACTTACGTAAGAAATTTAACATTGTGCTTGGTTATAACAGTTATAGGAAGCATCAAGACTTTTTTACCTTAATACATTTGTAAAAGACATGTTCACTGATTAAATGAATTTAAAAAAACGGTCTACCCATATGTGTAATAGCGCATCTTATTTATAAGTTCACTGAGTACCACTATAAAACATTTTATAGGACCTTTTAAACCTTGAATTAGAATTTAGAATTTAACTTAATTCCTCAGAGAAATTATACTGCATTTTTAAAATTTGATAATCTACAACTCTATATCCAACGTGTCAGATGTAAAAATCATGTTTTCGCTGTTGTTGTCATCTACTAAAGAGGAAAGGGAATCGTTTGCCATGACTGCAGACATATCAACTGAATTTTGTTTATCTTCGTCTACTGTACCAAGTGACCTATGGGAAGATGAAAGAAGTGGATCATCGCAATGCTCAAGCCTAGTAAACTCTGAGTTTTCAGCTGAATGGGACAAACTATGAATTTCTCGTATACGCGTTTGGTGAGAATGATTTGGATGGTCCTCACGTGTAGGCAATTGGTGTTGAATATAGCACGAAGTACCGCAACAGTCATCTGATACTAAACTTGATTTGCCTATAAAAAGGCTTTCATCAGCTTCCGAAAAATTCTTTTGTTCAAAACTTGCACAATTCAATTGTTTTGAACTCGGTGATTGTGGTGCGGATTGCATGTGACTATGCGATGACAACATCGGGTCGCCGCCTTGCACTGCATATTTGCAATCTTCCATAAACTCATCGATCTGATTCATTCCCATATTTACATCGGTACCATTAATAACTTGTATCTTTATAAGTGAATCATTAAATTAGTAAATAATATTTTTTTACATATTTAGGCTTACTTTTTTTTCAACAGGTATATCAAAAAGTGATCGACGACTTCGAGAAACAGAAGGCGACAGACTAAAACTTGTGAGATAAGTGTTAGGTTGAGTAGGCGCTGATACTGATGTTAAGTGGTAGTCTGATAAAGAAATTCCATGGGACTTGGCCTGCATTTCCAATTCCTTAAATAAAAACAAATTAAATAAAATTACAGAATAAAATTTAAGCGATTAAACAGTACTTTTATTCGAGAAATGAGCTTTCGGTTTTGCAACTCCACTTGACGTTGACGTAACTCATTTTGTCTTAAGCGAGTCACCTCATGTTTTAAGCATTTTATGTAGTCAACAGAGGACTTCAAGATTGTCCCCTTGTTTGGACGGATATCTCGAACCACTTCGTAAAAGGCATCACTGCCCTTTGGCAGAAGAGTACCGAGCTCTTTTATTCTATCATTTATATTAAAGCGGCGCCTTCGCTCAACTGAAATAAACAATATCAGAATTAAAATATTTTCTAAAAATTATTGTTATACATTTACTCATATTATGGTTGTCTTTCTTTTGTCTGTCCTTGGCTAAGGCATTAATTTCAGCATCAGTTAAATTTTGAGGTTCCTGTTTAATTGAAAGCTCAGAGTTGAAGTTTTTATCAAAGTTAAAAGAGTCATTTTGCAATATATCATCGAAGATGTCATCTGCCTGAAAGGAATATGATGTTAGGTTTCAAATAAATCTATATGAACAATTAAAAATCAATAGGTACTTATTTTTTAAATGACTTTTACTATAAAAAAAGGTTTAAATACAAGTAACCTTCGTTGATTAAATAGCACTGTATCGTTAGCATTAATATGATTATATTATTCGGTTCTACAAAAACATTTTAAATGCATGATAGTTTTTTAAATCGGTGTATACTTACATCGCTATCGAATGATGGTAGCTGTAAATTTAAATAAATTGATAAACTAATTATTAAAATAAAAATAAAATCTAAGTTTGGCAGATTAGCATGAAATATATAGATATAATTGGATTTACATTACATATTCTTATACCCGTTATTCGTAGAAAACTATGTAACAGACATAAGGAAGCGTTTCCGACTCCATAACTTTATATATAATCTTGATCAGGATCACTAGCCGAGTCGATCTGGCCATGTCCATCTGTCTGTCCGTCCGTATGAACGTCGAGATCTCAGGAACTATGAAAGCTATAAAGTATACATATTCTTGATCAGTCTGATCTGTTTGTCCGTCCATATAAGCGTCGAGATATCGGGAACTATAAAAGCAAGATATTTGAGATATCGCAGAGTACAGAGACAGACACAGTTTCTTGTCTGATTTTGCCACGCCCAGTCTAACGCCACGCCACGCCCACACGATTAAAAAAGTTTTTTCATTATTTATTAGTCTTGTAAATTTCTATCGATTTCGAACTTTTTGCCACGCCAACTCTAACGCCCAAAAACTTTTGAAAAAAGCTTTGATATTTTTTCGTTTTGTTACTCGTTTTGCCAATTTCTATCGGTATAACAAAAACTTTTTGGCCACGCACATTATAACTCGCACAAACCAGCAAAAACTGCAAGGCCCACACTATTGAAAAATGTTTTAATGTCTTGTCAATTTTTATCGGTATACAGAAAACATTTTGGCCAGGCCCATTCTAACACCAACAAACTAGCACGTCATTTTTATATTTTTAAAAATTGTATATTTTTCCTTAATTTTTATCGTTTTTCTCTCTTGTAAAGCTGTTTAATAAAATTTGATGCAAACTTCGATACTTCCAACAGCATTTGATACATCCGATTAGTCTTACAAAAAATACTTGTGTACATTTTTATTCTTTGGTGTTTAATGTGTATTTTTATTACTTATTCTTGCAACTATTATTTTTTAAGGACTACTAATTTTTTGCCAATCGAGCATTAGTTTACTCACCTCAGAGACACTCGTTGCAACCGAGCTTAAACTCGGGGAAATAGGTGCTGAAGTAGACTGTAACGAGCTTGCTGTACTGGAAATTCTAATTGAATTAACAATCCCTGAAGAAGAACGTGTAGAACTTAGGCTTGAATTAGCTTTAACCAAACCCAACTGGGTGGTTTTATGGGCATTTTCTGGTTCCCCAGAACCTTGATTGCTTCGTCGCAATATAGTGGACTCATTTGGATTTATGTCATCACATCTTACGAAACTACCACCAAATGGGGAAATGGGCATTGCGTCATCGGAAGGCAAATTTCTTTTAGCATTTACAGCCGTATCGCATACAAATCTATTTGTATGCTCCAAAGGATCGCAAATACTTTTCTGTAAAGATGAACTCTGGAGATTTCCCGTTGACGCAGAGTTATTTGCTAATTTTATCTGTAGTTTAAAATAATATCCTAACATTAATTTATTTTCTAACCAAACGATTGTAAGGTCTTACTTCGCTGTTATGACAGCCCCACATAGACGGCTTAAAGGATTCGCTGAGATATTGTCTTACTTGATTCTTTTGCTTTTGGATAACATGATACCTTGTGGGGTTTTCCAGCACTGTACTGACCTGTAATTTATTTTCGTACAACTTGTATATTTTTGTTTCAGGATATACATACCTGCAGCACTTGTGGCGGCACATCTACTCCGATACTTTGAAGCGGAACTTTAAGCTTAACTGCGTTTGACGAGTCAATTAAATTGTCCATTTGCACTAACTGGGACATTTGTTCTAAACTGGATGACCCGCTTCCACAAGCACTGGTACTACCGCTGTCAATGAATTCTGATTCCACGGGCCCTTGCCCACTGCTAAACAAAAGGTGCATTTTTGGATCCAGACCAGTGTCTAGTGCCTGCTGTTGTATCATCATTTGTTGCTGTTGATGTTGTTCCCGCTGTAGCTGCAGTTTTAGTTGTGTTCGTGAAGTGGGAGTAGCAGTTTTAAATGTCGGTCTGTTTAATTAGTAAATAAGAGAATACATTTTTAAACACTTTAAAAAATTAATATATAAATGTATAACCTTAACTAAAAGGTAATTTGATATACCTACCCACCCGAAAGTGGAGGTAAGCCCACTATGCGCGGCTCTGCAGTTTCGGCAATGCTAATATCCCCCAAATCTACAATACTCGGATCCATTTCAAGAATCATTTCTAAATCTTTGTCAATACCAACGGTTACACGAATATTTGTCATACCAAGTGGCACACAATCACAATCAGATGTTCGCCGTACTGATGCTTTATCTACGTTATCGGCGTAAGATGTCGTAGGAGGTTCTTCGCCGACTTCAATATCCATAGAACTGCAGATATTAGGTCGATAGACTAAATCGCTGTGTGACATTTGTAAAGTCTGAACCCGCTTCATTAAATCTTGAAATTCAGGAACATGCTTTTCTATAATCGGCGCAACTATTTCTTTTTTGTGCATTTTAACTTCTGCTGAAATATTTTTGCTCATAGATGAAACTTTCTCCGTCCTGTGTCCTTCTACTGAGCTTGGTATATTTTTTTTGGTCCAGTAGGAAAACATTTTATTTAACAGTCGGTAAACTATTTAGGGTATTTTAAAGACCTTGATCTTGGATCTAGCTAGCAAATGTGAAAGGAGGGCGTTTTGTACGCATGCTAACTCAAAAATAATACTAATATATGATGTCACACCTATAGGGTACTATGGTATAAAAATACTTATACCTCGCTCTCTGGAGAATATTCAAAAAACACCCATAGATATATTTAAAAAATAGTTTAAGAAGAAATTAGTTATCTCTTCACTTGATTTAAAAAAAAAATGTAGAAAATTATATAAATGACAACCGAGTTAAACCTTAAAATTCGAAGATATTTTTTCTCTCCTTCAATAGAAAACCACCTTTCAATTTTCAACTCTTTTTATTTACATATATGCTATGTATTCGGTATTTATTAGAGTAAACAACAAAATTCTTACGTATATAGACAAGTTTGTTGCCGAAGTGATTTTAGATATATAGATACATTTGTACCTTTCTAATTAATTTATTATTTATACATACATATTTACCTTTTTAATTAATTTATAATTTAAAATATAAAATTTAAAATTTATAATCTACAATCTATGATTTAAAATTTATAATTTATAATTAATATCTTATAATTTATAATTTATAATTTATAATTTATAATTTATAATTTATTATTTATTCCATGTTAATCTTTCGGATGTACATCTTTCAAAAGGGGAAATTGGAATAGGGGTCATATTTGTATTGAAATATCGTCCACATGTATCATACACATTCTGTTAATGCTCTTTACATCCATATGCATAAACCGCTAAGATATAATCATATTTGAAAATGTCTTTTGTCACAAAAATTTTTTACAGGGAAATTGGATTGGAATTTTGAAATTATGTAGAAATTTACATCAATACAAATTACCACTCTCTTAAGCTGAGAGATATTTCGCCAATAGTACTCTTTTAATGCTACTTTCGTAGGAAATAAACTACTAATAAAATGTGGTGGTTTTAGACTAATATGTATGAAGCGTACATGCATACTCACATTTGTTACATCTATGTGTGTACATATGTATATGTAAATATATACATAGTTATATATGTACAATTTTGCATATGTAAATTGATATTTAATTAGTAAATGTACACATGTTCCAATTGTATTATATGCGTACATATGTACTTGCTAGTCTTGTTTTATATGATTTCATAGACATATATACTGACACAAGCTTATATTCATACAAATGTATGTTTGCTTGATAAGATTATAATATAGCGCTAATCATAGTTCAAATATGATGCTTGTACACACATATCGTCACATGTATGAAAAAAAATGTACATTTGTTTATACATACATATGTATACCAATATACATTCATATACGTACTTAAACCGATCATGAAAATACATTTTAACATGAACTCGGCATTGTCAACCCTTATTGTAAATGAATGTTCAATATACATACATATTTACATTAGATTACAAGCTACTTACATTTCATTAGGCCGTAAACAGCGTGAAGATGATTTTAATTCATAGAACTCCATATTCTCTGTACTTCCTGCTACAGTAATATTTGGTATGAAATCCATATTTTCGTTATCATTCAACAGGCTTATATTTAGATCAAACTCCATGTCAAAGCCCAAATCAATTCCAGATTCCGTCATAATTGAGGTTGAACTACGATTCAATAACTGATTTACTTATACTTAGGAAATGTTATATATCCAATTAATGATATACATAGGACAATTTTAAATTTTTTATATACTAAATTTGAAATTCGCCTCATATCACGTAAAGAGACGAACCTACTAATGAATACCTAAATTTCATAACACTGCTAGAGCTTTTAATAGTGGTGTGAAAATGACAGTAAGTGATCGCACGTATTTCGTGCTTTTAGCTGTTAGAAAAATGTCAGTTAATTCATTAAAATTTAAAGATTTTTTTTTTTGTATTATACTATTAACCAAACACACATTTTAACAAAGTAAAAAATAAGTGACGAGCGATCTCACATTCATTATACGACGAAAATGTTCTTAACATATAACTAAATAAGTGAAATATCTCCAATTATCTCAATTTAATGGGAGGAAATTAAGATATTCAGTACTGTATCCCACAAAACTAACAGGGCTTATCACTAAAAAACAAGATAAAATGCTATAGTCGAGATTTCAGACTATCAGATACCCGTTACTCAGCTAGTGTAAGTGCGAACGAGACATTTCTACATTTTCTTAAATACCGGTAGAAATTACGTATAAATATAAAAACAATTTACAATTTTTTCAATTGTGTGGGCGTGACAGTTTTGGGCGGTAGAGTGGCTATGGCAAAACAAATTTTCGAAAATTGATCGAAATTTACAAGAATTCTAAAAAAGAATCACAATATTTTTCAAAATTGTGGGTTGTTTGTGGGCGTTTGAGTGTGCTGGGCATCATTTGGAAACAAACTTAAGCTGCGTGCTTAATATCAACATTCTAGCTTTTGTAGTTCTTTTAGTTTGGGTTGATATGGAAAGACGGACGGACAGACAGACATGACCAGTTCGACTCAGTTATTGATCCTGGTCAAGAATATATATACTTTATATGGCCGAAAACGCTTCCTTCTGCCTGTTACATACTTTTCAACGAATCTAGTATACCCTTTTACTCTACGAGTAACGGGTATAAAAACAAACTAATGTTTCCTAAGTATACGTTTATTTTCTTGGGAGAGACTAAAATAAATATATTTGAATATGAACTGTTTTTATTAAATTACAAGAACATTTACCTTTTTATAAGAGAGAGAGCGTTGATATATACAGAATTTTGTTAACAACTTTAATACGGAATTTAAACTTATTTTAAATTTCCAAATTTTTACACTTTTCATACAACATTTCCCCTTTCAAATAAATAATAAGAAAAAATGAAATAATATGAAAATGAATATATTTTGAAAAGTATGTAACAAGTAGAAAGAAGCGTTTCCGACCATATACAATTTCTACATATGTGTATATATTCTTGAGCAGATTTAATAGCCAATACGATCTGCCCTTATTCGTTTAAGCGCACGAACGTATGAACGAATATTTAAATACATATAAAATACAGCTTTATTATAGTAGATAATAAGGAAGGTAGTATTCTTCTATAATTCGGAGCTCATATACAAGTTACACACCGTACATATACCAACAAAACGTACATATACCTAAAAACAACGAACTTATTTTTCTATACTTCAAATTATTTTCCCTACCGTTCATATGACAGCTAACTATGCCAGCATTCTTAAAAGAAAATTTCAATGGTTTCTCATTTCTGCTCCACATTAAAGGTTGATACCACATTAAAGCTTGATTTTTCAGTCTTCTTATAACAACTCCAAAGAGGAACTTTTACTTATTTTTTACTTTATTTTAAGTTTTAAAACCAATGACGACTGAGAAACCCAATCCTAATTTTATTAGTCCTAAGTGTGAACGACACGAGTATCTCTTTGCAGATGCGAATTCACGAGTATTAAAACATTTTTATACTCGTTACTCGCAGAGTAAAAGGTTATATTATTTTCGTTGAATAGTATTTAGTGTAGAAGGAAGCGTATCCGACCCCATAAATTATATATATATTCTGGATCACGATCAATAGCCGAGCCTATCTGACCATGCCCGTCTGGCCATATGAACGGTTTGATCTCAGAAACTATAAAGCTATAAGCTAGAAAGTTGATATTAAGCATGCATATTCCAGAGACATAGACGCAGCGCAATTCTATCCTCTATCACCCACAAACCTTAATAAATTGACACGTCCATAATTTTATAAAAATGTATTGTTTTTTTGCATTTTATTATTTGTCCTACCAATTCCTATCGGTATAACAAAAACATTTTAGCCTTGCCCATTCTAACACCCACAAACCTCCCAAAGCTGTCACGCCCACACCTTTGAAAAATGTTTAATTTTGATTTTTTGTTTGAAATTTTTTCATTTAATTATTACTTTTCTCAACTTTAACCAATTTAAGATAATGTAAGTAAGCTATATTTAATATACTTCTGAACACTTATTAAATATTTTTTCTTTTATTTGTTTTTTCAATTTATATAATAATATATAATATATATATATATATATATATATATATATATTAAAAAATATTTTACTCCTTGAAGGCCTCTTTAGACCGCATCAACATTTTTCAAGTGTTTGTGAAATAAGAATCATTTTTTAAGTGGAAACGCAGTTTCTACACCGATATAAGAAATAAAAAATTAATGTTTGAATTTATCGATAAAGTTCTTCGTCTTATAAATTTATGTAAACTACAAATTTGCCTATTCATAATAAGCCTACGAGTCACTATTTTAAAACCTTTGTACAGTTAAATACAATTAACATATCCCCAAAGTAAACTTAATATATTAGGAACGCTGAGTTGATTTAATTTTCAATAAGAAGTAATTACAAAGTTCTATTTGATGTAAATTGGTAAACAATTTACTTACAACTAATAATGTATATTGTTTTAATACACTTTGTGTATTTGTATTTAAGAGGATGTATACCTTGTATGTTAAAGCATGTTGGGGCAATTAAAGTTAAAAGTTATTAAAAATTAAAGCATCTAAATTGTTCCTCAGCCTTAACTTTAATTTTGCTTAATTTTTATGGTAATGTTATCGAATTTGTTTGTTTTTAGTTATAATAGCCAGCTAAGAAATGGAAAAAAAAATCTCATCCACATCCCAGCCCCGGATTTTAAAAAAGAAGCATTTCAGGGTTAAGCATCAAAAGGTGAAGTTATTTAGAGCCAATGAACCAATTTTAAGTGTGTTCATGTGGGGAATAAATCACACTGTATGTAACGAAAATGTACCTAGAAAGCAAAGATAAACTAATTTGAATATTTTCCAGATTAATGAATTAAGTCACGTAAATATACCTGTAATGCTTTTGCCGGACGATTTTCGCGCTTATTCTAAAATTAAGGTGGATAATCATCTATTTAACAAGTAAGGAATAAAAAAACATTTTTGTTACATTTTCTCAAATGTTATCATTACCACTACAGAGAAAACATGCCGTCACATTTCAAAGTCAAGGAATATTGCCCCCTTGTGTTTCGAAATTTGCGTGAAAGATTTGGAGTTGATGATGTGGACTACCGTGAGTCCTTAACTCGATCCCAACCTATTCAAATTGATTCGTCGGGAAAATCAGGAGCGCAATTTTATCAGAGTTATGATAGGTTTTTTATAATAAAAAGTTTGACATCGGAAGAAATTGAACGAATGCATGCATTTTTAAAGCAATACCACCCGGTGAGTAAAGTATAAGTTAATTGATTGAAATATTCGTTATCATCATTTTTAGTACGTTGTGGAAAGACACGGAAAAACGCTGCTACCGCAATATTTGGGAATGTATCGTATCACTGTAGAAAGTGTGCAATATTACTTCGTCGTCATGAGGAATGTTTTCAGCTCCCACTTGCCAATACACAAGTATGAAATATGTTGAAAGTAATAACGCTTATATGAATAGTATAACCTTTATTTATTTGATAGAAAGTTTGATTTAAAAGGTAGTACCGTTGATCGGGAAGCATCAGAAAAGGAACTTGAAAAAAATTTGCCGACTTTCAAAGACAATGATTTTATAAAACAAAAAGTGAAATTAGACATTGGAAAGGAAGCTAAGAACAAGCTTATGGATACCCTGAGCAACGATGTGGATGTAAGTAAATTTATTTTTTTCATTCTTATAACACTTGTTGGTATTGAAAATTTAAACGAAACATAATATCAAATCTATAATATAATCTATAATGTTAAGAATTTTTAGGTGGGAGGAGAAGAATTCAAACTAAAGCAACTGTGCGCAGTTATTTGTTTGTGGGTGTTGGAGTGAGCGTTGCAATCTTTTAAAATGAACTTGCACCAACTAACATCTGAAGAGCCAGATGAAGAATATGTATACTTTATAGAGACAGAAGAGCTTCCTTCTGCCTTTTACTTACTTTTCATGTAACCTTTTTGTCTACGAGTAAAGAGTATAAATAGCAAATTTTTTCGAATTTGATTTTATAAAAATTGCGCATTTACCTTTTCTTAAAATTGTCTTAACAAAGAAGCGCGGCAGCTATACACTCATTAACAGTACATAAATGTATAACCAATTTTTTCGATATTTACTTTCACACTGCTCATTATTTTAGAAACATTCCTTGCTCAAGTCTTACTTTATTTTACAAGCTATAATTGTAAGAGTTCATTTAACTTTATTTAAGGAAACAATTATAATAAGTTAAATTGCACGTAATTTTGTTTTAAATTAAAATGCACTCCCGGAAATGGTGAGTTACTCTACGAGTAACGGGTATAACACCAATATTTTTATATTATATAATTATTTATATAGTATACAGCCGTGGACGTATAAATAGCACAAAATGAAGTTCATCTTTTTGAATAGTTTTTTTAATTAACAAATATTTCTTGGAAATAAAACAGCTTTCGTTCTTCATAGCTTAGCTTATAAACTAATAAATTAATTAATCAAAATGAATAAATGTTTAAAAAAAAAGATGTGGAAATTTAAAAACTAAAAAACAACGAAAAATGCGTGGTCACAGAAATAGCACAATTTCAAAATATCTTCAATTAATCATAAAAAATAAGTTTAAAAGTAATTAATGTAAAGCAAATTTAATATTTGGTTGAGTATCCATGATTTTCGATGACTGCGTTACATCTTCGACCCATACTCTCCACAAGCTTCTGACATATCTCCTTTGGAATGGAGTTCCAGGCTTCCTGGACACCTTTCCACAAATCGTCAAGATTCGAAAAATTTTTTTTGGATATCATAACCTTGACATCATTCCATAGATTTTCTATTGGATTTAGGTCAGGGCTTTGAGCCGGCCATTCCAGAACTTGGATGGATTCGTCCTTCAACCACTTTTTAACGACACGAGATGTTCGCTTTGGGTCGTTGTCGTGCTGGAATGTCCATTTCAGAGGCATGTTCTCAAACGTAAATGGTTCCATTTGATTTTTGAGAATGTCCACATACATAAAGCGATCCATTACGCCATTGATCCGGTAAAGCGGACCCACACCACGCCTGGAGAATGCACCCCAGCACATAATGGAACCGGCACCGTGCTTAACAGTCTTCATGGTGTACCTGGGGTTAAGAGCTTGGCCTTTTGGACGACGAACAAATGTTTTCCCATCGGGTCCTATTTTATTGATTTTTGTTTCATCGCTCCAAAGGATGTTTTTCCAAAAACTCAGGTCCTTATCCCCGTGAGCCCGTGCGAAACTTAATCGTTGCGATATGTTGCGTTTTGACAGGATCAGTACGCGGATCAGTTTTTCGTGGCTTTGGTTTGGGTTTTTTTGATTGGTCAAATATGCTGTGTTTTCCCTTACTACCTTCAGAGCATTATATACCATTTTCCTCGAACATTTCATTATTTCGGCAATTTCAGCAGGTGTATTGCAAGATTCAGTTAGGTTGAATATCATCCTCCTTTCTTCAACTGAACAATGCTTTCCTCGACCCATTTTTTTAACTTTTGTTTTAAATTACATTAATTTGTTAACGAAATTTTTTAAATCACGAAAAAAAACGTATTTTAGCTTCTGACCAAGTTGCACATTATGGATTACTCTTTGTTGGTCGGCGTGCACGACTGCGTGCGTGCAGAGGAGGAAGCTTTACAGGGAGATAATATACTAACTGTTGGTCGCAGTGAGAACAGCGAAAGCGAGGAATGCGATAGCGGTGAACGGTAAATACAAATTTTAATTTCTTATTTTAACTTTAAATTTACTCAGTTCTTGTTAAAGCTGGACATATAACACTCCTCCCGATTCTCCAAGAGGTGCACAGTATAAAGAAGTCGTTTATGAAGTTGACATATATGACATTCCAAGTATTGAAGGTAATTTTGTGCAAGCAACTTACATTTTTTTTTTAATCGAGCATAGTTATTTCATTTTATAGTTTTTAAAAATGTTGTGTACGTGTTTCTCTAGGCAAAAGTTAAATATTGAAAAATACTAATTTAAATAAATATTATGTTAAAAGCTAGTTATGTTAAGATTTAGTCCAAAACATTTGGATAAACTATATTTGTTGTTTTTCTATTTTGAGCATGAATAAACAAACACATGGGTGTCCCGATTTCTGAACAATCAACATAAACTTTCCCTTTTGATTCAGTAGTTAAGGCCGTAGCTACCATCACACTTTGGTATGACTCTTACTGCTAATCTTTATAATGCTTTTTTGGATTAATATAAAGCAATGATTGAAGAACCCCTTTCAGATTTCAGCAATGCGGTGGGCGCATACCAGCAGGTTCAATGAACTTAAAATTTCAATTGGATATTCATAAAAATTTTAACGTTTAGCTTCTTTTTCTTTTTTATCTTATAAGAAAATTATTCACCTTTTATTAAAAAAACAGTTCGACCCATTTTGTGCAAACTTTATATTAACCATCTTATAAATGGGATCTCTTTATATACATATATACAGGGGTGCTTCGTAAATCGCTTCAGTCTCAAAACTCATCTAATTATTTTCGAGAAATCATTTCAAACATTCTTCAGTCAAAAAAGTCTTAAAAGCACAATTCATTAACAAAATAAGTTAAAGTATTTAAAGAATAAATAGCCCAAAAAACATACAATATTGTAAAATTAAAATGAGTATTTACACATAAACTAATTGCGTGAGTTCTTCCTGTAATCATTCAGACAAAATCGAAATCATTCATTAAACTGCTTACAACTCGAACTTTTCCAATGTTGTAGAGAACTTGGAATTGCTTGGGTAAAATTGATTTTTTGTCTGAATAGAAACCCAGAGCTAGTTAAGGAACACCCGTGTTATATAGATAACTAATGTTGAGACATGTCTGTTATTAAACTATTGTTTTATATATTTTTACTTATACTTACACAACAATTTCGCGGTTATCGAGTAAAAGTTCTTTCCCAAAAGTATTTTTAAAAAATGTTTGAAAATTCATTGACATTCCTTTTACATAAGAAAAACGTAACAACTTTTTTCGTATAACCTCTTTTATACATGAATTTTCATACCGTGCAGTTGTAATCCGATAAGATAGTTATGACCGGTATGTTAGTCCAGATTTGTATTTATTTTGTATTTTATTTTATTATTTATACTTCGAAGCATCCATATCGGTTTCTTACTATTCTGATAATTTTTTCGCTGTTTAAAATATATTTTGAACTGTATTGCAGAAAAACGCGAAATTTACTTTATTGCAATTATTGACGTTCTTACACAATATGGAGTAAAAAAACAGGTATTTAGAAGAATATTATATTAATTTCTTTCAATCTAAACGGAATATTTTAGGCAGCTAAAGCAGCCAAAACCGTTAAATATGGCAGTAATGTTGATGGTATATCAACCTGTGACCCTGAACAGTATGCCAAACGATTCTTGGACTTTATGGATAAAGCTATAGAATAAAGTATTATACTCATTATGTATTTGCCACATTGAAAATGTCAAAAATGTATTTATATAAGACATATAAAATATAAGATATTATTTCGAAGCTTCCAGATGATCATCATTCGGACGAATGCAAATTGCTTAAAATATGCCTTTGGTGATAATTCGTAATTGGTAAGACATCATGATGTTACTAGAACAAATTTGTTAGACGGGTAAGGACATTTAACGGACTACACTTACAACAAAACGTTTTATTTGAGTTTTTGATGTGTTCTCCGGATTAGTGTTCGAATTTTTCATATTTTCAAAGCGTTCCCGTATTCTGAAAATAAAAGACCATTATCTTGCAAATTGGTCAAGATACATAAGTATGTTCAATCTCACGTTCTGGCACTTTCAATAGAATCGTTTGAAATAAGCTGTGAATATACGTCGACGCGACCTTCCTTTATTTCTCGTTCTATTTCGTTATCCTGCCATTTTTCAAATTTCGCTCTCAATTGCTTAGCACGTTCAACATTTTGCGCCTAAAAGACGTAAATATAGGTATAAAATCAATTTTGTAGTATCTTCTGGTAACTTAAAGCAATAAAACATAAAAGATTTGTCCGATTTGTTGTTAAATCTAAGTGCTCAAGGTATAAATAAATAATTGAATATACAGCACGTAGTCAGGCAAAAACTTTATACTCATCATTATGCCGATTTCTATCGATATGCCAAAAGAATGTTGAATTTTCTCGTTCGCTTTCTCAAAAGCTCTGTAACGGGTATCTGATTGTCGAGGAATGCGACTATATTATTCTCTCTTATTTTTAAAGTATAAAAAAACCACGCTACTCAGCTTGGAAAAGAGATAGGGATATGGATTAAACGTTTGGTTACGCAAGTTACAAATATCTTAAGTTTTGATAAACAAACATAGCCATACATATTTTTGTATAGCTGTATTGAGCGTTGTTTCCGATACTTATGCAAATGTTATGATCTTACCAAATGTGAAATCAACTAGTTCGACTTTTTCTTACTTTCACCTTTCGTTGATCGAAGAACCAGTTTTTCCATTTTATTTATCTCTTTTTTGGGAAAATATTCCCCAAAATAATATTCGATATAATAATTTCACGTGGAAGATTCTTATCCCGGAAAAACGATCACATGCAACTTGACTTATTTTTAAACAAGAAAAGAAGCTAGCCTCGCTAGGTTGACCATTGCACTCAATATATATTTTTACTTTATGTATACCGAATGAGAATCAAACAATAGAACACGCTATAATCGATTTCCCCGTTACTCAGCTAGTAGAAGTGCGAACAAGAAATTTTCACATTTTTCTGGCATATTGATAAAAAATACGAGAAAAAAAAATTGTATGAAACAAAATTAACAAATGTTTCAAAAAAGTGGACTTGGAATTTTTGGGCGGCTTGTGGGCGTGGCAAATAGTTGTTTGGCAAATCAGTAGAAATATAGAAGAAAATCTGAAAATCTATAAAAACATTTCTCAAAACTGTTGGACAGAAAAAAAACAAAACTGAAAAAATATCAAAACATTTTCCAAAAGTGTGGGCGTGGCAATTTTGGGCAGTCTGTGGTCGTTAGAGTGGGTGTGGCAAGAAAGTTGCGCTGCGGCTATGTCTTTGGAGTGTGCATGCTTAATCTCACCTTTCTTATTTTTTTTCGTTTTTTAGATCTCGACGTTCATACGGACGGACATGGAAACGCTCCCTTCTGCCTATTACATACTTTTCAACGAATGTAGTATACCCTTTTACTCTACGATTAACGGGTATAAAACGATTAAGGATATATAATTTATATGTTCGCAAATGTCTCATTTAAAGCGTTGCTAACGTCTGACCTATGTATATCACCATACACGTTGAAAGAGAACAAAATGTTATATTTCACAAATCCAAACATTTGCAACATTTTGACATTTCTCATTCGCACTAGCAAAGTAACGGGTATCTGATAGTCGAGGAACTCTACAATGGTCCGTTCCGGTTTGGTCTGACTTATATTGACTGACTTTTGGGAAAGTTTCATGCATATAGCTTTAAAACTGTCGGATCGTCGGACATGGCTATATCGATTTGGCTGTAAAATATCAAGAATATATGTATACTTCACTGCATTGCTAACTTCCGATTGGCTCGTACCTTATTTTGCTGGCTACAGATTCGATATTCATAGTGTTATAGTGTTACGTGAAGAATGAAGAAAATTAGGTACGATTGAAATTCAGTTAAAAAACGTTCATATCGCCATTGTGAAGTAGATAAATGACAATAAGTATTGTAAAACGCCTTGCAGTATATAGGGCATCAGCTAATTTCGCATTTTCAAATGAGGACAAATAGAGTGACGAGTGCCTCGACTATTAGCGTTTCATTTATTTAAGTTTACAAAAATCTTACCTCGTGAAGAGCCTTATCGTTGTTACAAGAGTAAGAAGGAATAATTTCAGATTCATTTTCGTCATTTTCACTATTCTCTTCGAAGTCACATTCGCTTTCCTCCTCAGTATCTGATCTATTAATATGGTGTGAAATTTCAGGTGGTGGAGTAAAACACTTCAATGGCTTTGGTGTTTTTTCCTTGTGTTCATCACTCATTTTTTGTTCTTCTATCTCGCGGAACTTATTCAAAATAGTGGACATTGTTTTTGTTGTCTGCAAAACGTTATCATTGTACAAAGATGTGTTAGTTGGACTATTCGGCTTGGAGTCAGGAGTTGGCAACTTTACAACGCCCTCACGTGGCGGAGTCATGCGAAATATTTTCTTTTTATTTTCGGCCGGAGAATATGTTTCAAAGAATTTGAACTTTTGTGACAACTCTTCAGTGGCGACCTTAACTTCTTCTGGCTTTGAGTCGGATTTGATAATGTCAACATCGGTATTCTGTATTTTTAAAGTAAAAAATAAAAACGATCATACTATTTTAATTATGGACTCACGTCGTGCCCTTTTTGATTATGTACCCGAGTTTTCTTATCGGGAAGGGTATATTGCACATCACTGCCTAAACCGGAAATTATATTTGCATCTAGTTCCATAAAGATATTTCTTGATGCTTTGCTTATTCCTAAATGTAAAATGTAAATGTAAAAATTTAATTTAATATTTTAAGATATACTTTACTTATAATTTACTTCGTAAAAACACACAATATACAAAAGTAAATGGAATAAATAAAATGTGTACACTTACTCCCATTTAACTGTGGTGTTTTACGAAGCCTGATATTGTATAACCTTACCGGATTCGAATACTTCCGCATCCGCATGAATACCAAAACTTACTTCGCTCGATAGAGTTTTACTATCTTTAAAAACTTCACCATTTTCAAATCGGTTCTTTATATCCTGAGTAGGCTTGATGACAAAAATATCTGGGGTTTTACCCACTGATGTAACTGCCTGTTCTGATTCAGCAACAGCTAATTTATACATTTCTTTTATTTTGGCTTGTTTACCCAGAAACAATCGAGAGCGTATGTTTTGTATTTCTTGTTTTCTTTCCTCACGGCGCCCTTCCATTCTCATTAGGTCACCTTGCTCAAACTTAGATTTTATATCATTCATTGCCTCCCCCAAGCCTACGGGGGTTTCTCTTTCAATGTCCTTTTTTGAGCACATAAGATTCATGTCGCTTTCGTCATCAGTATTTTCATTATTATTGTCACTGTTGTTATTGTCATCTAATTTTTCAATTTCTGAATTAGGTATCCCTAGCTTATGAAGCTTAGTTAATGTAGACTGTATTGACTTGCTATGCATAATAGCAGTATCTTGACGTAGTAAATTATCGTTATGTTCCTTAAATCCATTTTCGAAAACCTTAAATTTTGAGCGCACATTTAGTTGTTGAAGCTCGTCAAGACCAAGACTTGGCTTATCGGATGCTAAAATAGTTAAAAATTAGATTGGATTATATTTTCATTTAAATTTTTTTAAAATTATTTATGTAGTAAATTCTCGCGAATCTACTAAAATCAGAAATACCACAGCTTACTCAGTATAATGCAACGACCAATGTTATTTGTAGTTCACTTAACCTAATTGTTCCCCTTGCTGTGTATGTTATAGTTATTTATATATTTATATAAATATTTATTTTATTTACATAAATATTATATATTTATATAGTCATTAGTCATCCTCTTCCACTTAAAACGGGGAAACCAATTTGATGGCTAATAGAATCGAATCGGCCACACCTCCGGCTAAACCGAACGAGGGGTTCTGCCGTGTAGCGAGAAGATTCATGAGATATAGGAAAACAGGAAAGAAATTGACAGAAAAAAAATTAAAATATAATAAAAAATAAACACATTTTTGGGGACTCCTGAGCGTTAAAGAAACGAGTATGAGGAAGCTTTAAATTAATTAACAGACTGTATCATTACACTGTGTGGCTGTCAATATACAATTTGAAACTTAGAAATAACCAGGATTTGAGGAAAACTCTGTTTGATTTGTTAAAAATAATATTAATGCTTCATGATTCATTCAAATACATTTTTTTTTTAGAAAATTGTGTTGCTTGCTTGAAAATTATTTTATATTAAACTATACCAAAAATATTTTTGTTTATGCGGATTCCTTATGTTTATGTCGAAGCAAATCATTTAAATCTAAGGTTAGTGGTAGGTTAAATATCTGATCAGGTACGAAGTGTATCGGGGGTGTACTTAATATAAATATATTTATTTACTGGGTATTTACCATTTTACCAAAGACACTAGAATAATTCCAGTGTCTTTGCTTTTACTCTACTCATAGAGTGGAGGAGGTATAATAATTAAGCTTCTTTTTAAAAAAAAATGTTTAACATTTAATCTTACCTCTAGCAACATCCGGCGGTAATATAATTGGTTGATTCTCTCGTATTATGAGTTCTGGTTTTTGTGGGATAAATTCTTCCAAAACTACTTGTGGGGCGAAGATTAATTTAAAGTGCATACAGCAATATAGACTTCCATCATGAACATTATAGTTATCAAATCTGAGGGTTATTACAAAACAAAAATTGAAACAGAAAATCAATTAAAATTAGATTGCTTATAGAACTTGCAAATGATATTAACTGAAAAATAAGTATTCTCTCTCAGCGTGCAAAAAAATTGTAGAATGCTCATTTCGTCGTTCTTCCGTATCTGTGCAAACTAATCTCTCAGTTTTATACCTATCGAGATAAATTGTTTATTATTCATATCGCTGTCGTTTATATAAAGGTCATAATTATTGAACCGGACAGTATTCAGACTCCTAGTTTAGGACCCATAAGATCGGTAAAATAGAACTTACAGAAAGACGAACTAGATGGATTTCAAATATATGAATACTGTAAATGGTCGGAAAAGCATATTTCAACGTCTGTAGCAAGTTGTAACTCATAGGGAATAACTACTGATTGTTCAAAATTTTTATGCAGTTAAGACTGTATTTGTTTATTATTGGTAAAACAAATATTAAGCTAAGGCTATACAAAAACTTTATTACAAAAACTCTTTCCGGTACTCACTTAAGATGTTTGCCGCAGTCCTTGCAACGTAAGCACGTCTTATGAAAAATGGTCGTTTCTGTCTTCAATCTAAGAATGACTTCCTCCATTTTGTATACGGGTTTCTTGCATTGGTGACAGTTTTCAATCTTCTCAGTAATTGTAGACTGGTAAAATAAAGTAAATTAAATGTTCAAGAAGATAATAAAATTCATGAGAATTTTATATATTAATAATGACGACCTTTCGTTATTTTGTAAATGTAATGCGTTATCTTTATGATACTTAGCTTACTCGAAAAAGTGATTGTGCTTTTTTAGAATCTCGTGAACGTACATGAATAACATTACGTTTTTGCAGATCATCGAATTTTGAAAAACTTTTTTTCTAGAAAATATAAAAATTTTAATTAAAGCAATATAAATTAGTAAGGATTTATACATAATAAATATATATTAGTATTATACACATAATATTTATTTGTTACAATTAGTGAGTGTCTTTACTTAACAATATACCCTAGAGAAAACGGTTACAGGCTATATAGACTCAATACTCAGGTAAAGAGAGCGCTAGTGAGATAATGATTTGAAATTAGCAATGATATTATTTTTACGATAGCGCCACTTAGCGGCACTTACTTATGTTGCTCACGACTTCCAGTGGTACGCTTTGAAATCTTATTTTATTAAAAACCTTTACGTTAAAATAAGGACGGGTTCCGAATTTCATATTGTTTAAAATCGAAAAAATTTTCAATAACGTTGGCGTGCCCGTGCTGTCTGTTTGGCGGCGTGGTAATCTTCTAAAACAAAATTGTGCTGCACAAGTGTCACTAGAGTTTCCATGTTTTATATAGAAACGGTGTTAAATGTTACACATACACGGCCTTTAAAACATTACTGAACAATAATCTGTTTGGTGGAATTCAAAAACAGCACATTATTAACATTGAGTTCCTATTTCTCGCATCGTAATCAAAAAAACTGTCACGATTCTTTAATGTTATTTACTAAAGATGTAATTTTATAACACAGTGCTATTAATAAAGCGTTCTTACATATTTCTTAGAACATGTGAAATCCACAAATCTTACCATATTTATATTTTGGTTATCATATTCGTTTGTTTTTGACCTTTTTGATTTGCTCTTTTTTGAGGGTAATCCATTTCCGGAAGATATTTTTGAACTATTTGGATTCTGCATGTCCATGTTACTTTGATCGTCTTCCTTCTAATTTTTAAAGTGCTGACTTAAATAATATTAAGTCAGATTAAATAAGATTACATACATCAAATTATTTTATTTTAATTAAAAAGAATTTAATACGCGTGGAACATGGATATATGTATGTACGTGTATGCAGCAAATCGACTCTTTCCTATAGTGAAAATTTAAAATTTTAAAGTTTTGCGTGAATAAGTTAACATTACTAAAATAAAATGTTTAACAAAAACACTTGGCAATGTAAAAATCAACGAATAGAACTTTCTAATATAAACTTTTGTGGCAACAAAAAAATGCACTTGATTTTACAAATATACTTAACTGATACATCAATGTAAAGGTAGCGCTAATAATACAGGCCTTGCATACCAAAACGAAAAAAGTACATGGTTAACTTGAAAAAACATTGAAAGTTTAAATAATACAACAAATTGTATAAAAGAATGTAGTTCTTCCACTCTTAAAAAATCAATAGTTTACAAGAAAAACATATTAAACAAACCATATACCAACGCTCACGACTTTTGAGCACTGGGGTTACAAAGTTTTGCTATATGCCATTAAAGGCATTTTGACATGTATTTAGTCTGAATACAACACATTAAAAACTAATAGAAAATACGTAATTTCATTTGTTTAATGTAATATTTTAAAATCCTACCCAAAATAAAAATACTATCCACATTACTGGGATACTATCAAAAAGTGTTTGTATTTGCTTAACAGGGGTTCAAAAAACTAAACTCTCAACTTTTGTTTAAATTTATATTATTTAGATGAATACGTAGCACATAGTGGATATACACTTTTGGGAAAAATTGCCTGATTTGTACCTAGGATATTTATATAATTAAAAAGCTTTTCTACGAGTTCATGCTTTTTACTGTACATATGAATACACACTGAACAGTACACGCTTCAACATCGTATTGTACAGGTATGTATATATGGGTATATATAACCTTATACATATTTTTAAATGATCCACAAAATATATAAGAGTTTGCATCCAAGAGTGTCATCGATAATGGTTTCACAAATTAATAATGAGTATATTAACTAATTATACTATTAACTATTAAAGTAAAGGTTGCTAAAAGCAGACCTATCTGGATGTTTTATCATTAGTAATTAACTTTCGGAAGTTGAAGTCCGACTGTTTCTTAGCGTTGGCAGATTCTGTACATGTAGATACAATGTTCAAAATTGAGTTAATTTTAAATGAGTAAAAGCTTTCTTCCGAAAATATTTAAAAGCTTTTAAAGCAAGTAAAATGCACATTTTTAATTCAGACCTGTATAAAAAGAAATAAACCTGCAAGACATTCTATTTCTAAATAAAGCAAGAAAGAATGATATAGTCAGTTCCTCAACTATCATATACTGGGTGCTTAGCTAGGGTAAGTGCGACGGAGATGGAATATACAAAAACAAAGAAGACTCTTCGAGCTCTAACCAGCGCAACCTGCTGCCGTCTACATTATTTTACTTTGTTAGGTATAAAACAAATAATAAAGTAAGTTAGCTCTTGCGAACCAAAGTTGATATACTTTTCAAGTATTTTTATATTAATATTTGGAAAAGGATGTATACTGAATAATAAAACTATGATTAAAACAACGTAACTAAAATTCATTTTCTATTATTTTCAAACAATTTGTCTACTGCTTCAATGGCAACTATAGGATTGCGTCGTCCGATTTTCGAATTAAAACCGAGTAACCTTATCAGGCAGATCTCCATGATGAGCTCATAAAATAACAGTATCATTTATCAAAAATGCTTTCTCTCAGTCGTCAACTGAAGAAATACGCTATATGAAAACTTTATCGGTAATCTTGGGGAGATGGATATTATAAAATCCAGATTCGGTCGGTGGTTACCCAGAGGCACAAACTATTCCCATCAGCTTATGCTTGGGTAATTGTTTTAAAAAAATGGGAGGCCCCAGTCCCACATTTATAAAAATAAATAGTGGGAGGAAGTACTCGTTAGCATAAGTTGGTGTAAATGTTTTTTATATAATTATTTAGCTAAAGTCCCATTAATTAATATCAAAAGCTATTAAAATGTCGAATATGTTTTACCTAACGAAGAGGCCAAACTGGATGCCAGTGATCAGTACTGGTTTCAATAACATGTTCGAGGAAGCCAATACTTTGCGAAAATTGTTAAATGTCATTTCGAAGTAAGCCGATAACTTAAAATTCGACCAAATAGAATGTTACGGATTGTTAAGGGTGTCGCAGAAATAAGAGTATCCGAGACAATGAGACGGGTAGTTTTCTAGACCTAATGCAACGCTAAGCCCGATAAATAGCCAACTCAAAAGTGCATAAGCGTGTGGTTTGTATATTGACTCCCAAAAATCAGCAAATCTGATTGCAGAAAACCAATAAAACGTATTTGCCATTTGGGTTGCAGAGCGTGAATAAGTGATTACGTAATGTATTGGAGTACCAAGGTAGAGCGTGGTATTTTCCTATTGCATTGTGTTGTGAGCCGTAGATATTTCGTGGCTACTTTTTAAATTGGGTTTGTATTTATCATTAATTTATTTACAATATTCATAATTAGTAATGTGAATTAAATTATGCTTAATAGGATCCTGAATGGTTTTCACAATTATTGAAAAATTATTATTCTTTAAAGAATGTAAACAGATCATGGTTTAGAACAGTGTTCGGTAGCGTCTCATTAGGCGGTCAATGGTCTATCGAGACATCAAATGTTTACCTCTCTAAGCCAACATCGGTTTTATTTGTCGCTATAAAAGTCCCTGTGCATTTTTCACATCTCTCAATTTAGCACAAATCAAGGCTTGAATGCAGATTTTTGTGTAAGAAAAATTTAGAGTTAAATATTTTTAATAAAATATACAGTGAATATTATATTATATTGGAGGTGGGTGGTGAACCGTAAACAAAACCTTAGACATCCCAATTAATTGGAAATCCTACAAAAGAAAAAATGGAAAAAAAACCCGCAAAACTGGAACCAAATCCAAATAATATGAAGTTATTATCGCTCATATCCATCGCTGGACAATTATTTGTCACCCTAGAACAGCCTTAAGCCTAGTATTCAAACCACAATACGGGTGTACAAAGCAAAAAAACTTCTTATATAACAACGGCACAATATTTTTGGTGGAAAGCAGTATTTAAGCGGGCAAAAAAAATACTAAATACCGTCTATCGAGGACTGTCGATAGACCGCCGCGTTTTATTTACATTGAATGAAACGAAGCTGCTGTAGCATTAGTAAAATTAAGTTTTTTAGTTAAAATTTCTATGTTTACATTTGAGTTCTTAAATTTATGCATTTTAGTTTAGCCTCTGAGACCGTATCTTTAAACAAAGATAATACCATATTACTTCACACTTGGCCATCAAGAAATATATGGCAGAACATAGTAAGTATATTATTTTTGGGTCAGTTTCTGTTCGATTAGGCCTTACTGATATTAATTTGTATGCCAAATTTACTTTTAGTTTCATACTCTAAGTGAGCATAATATAAATAAATAATAAAAAAAACCGTACAATAAAACGATACTATCAAATCATCGAAAATATTCAAAAGCTTTTTTGTTGTCGCTGAAGCAGGGCTCTGGATCAGTTCTCTTCAGTAGATGTGGTGAAACATCCAGGTCTGATCGCACCCAATAGAAACATCCCTCTTTTTTTTTACAGCTGCCTCTTTCCATTTGTGTACGATCTTAATGTTCCTAAAAATATAATATGTTAAAATGCCAGTGCCGGTGTGTATATGTAATGTGTGAACAGGCCACTGGCACTAGCGGATAATAAAGACAGAAATTAACTAATTTTCCTTAATGTTTACACTATTAAATCTAAATAAATATAATCGGCATTTCTCTGGTGGACCCCATGTGCAAATACTTTACAGCAGCTCTGCAGCACGTGCACCATAATATAATATATAATATAATAATAATAACGACTTATCAGAAATCTGTCTATTTCCTCCTTTGGTTATTTCCCCGATTATTTTTTTTTTTGCTTTGTGTAAATCAGAAAAACGTCACTACTACGCGCACACGGAGAAACGCAAGCTTGTGATTGTTTGAGTGTGCTGACCAACCAAATCAGAAGTTTGAGAACGCGTTGAAAAAAAGAATTATTCTACAGATAATTTTCCGCTTAGCAAGAGAAGAAGCTTAGTAAAAGCATTAAACAATTAATTTATAGTGTTCTACTACAATGCATTTAGTTGTATTGTTTTCGATTTAAAAATAATATATAAAGAACCCGAAGTTTGTCGATTGTTCATATTTTTACAATCGTCTATTTTCGGCTACAAGACAAAATTATGTTTTGTATTCATACAGATTTAAAACTATGTTGCATACCATATATGTATATATATCTTGCCAAAAGTTTGTTTTCTTATTTTATTACTAAATTGGGTTTCACATTCGCAAAAATCTCACGTACGTATGTTAGTAAACGTTGGGAAAGTTAGTTATATCACTATTGCAGTCAGTTTCTGAAATGATGCTCATTATAATTTCACATTTTCGAAATACAAATTGCGCCCCAAATAAATGACATTAATAGCATATCCTGTATATATAAGCAATATTTTACTAAATCTGAACGAAGTTGAGTTATAAAGGACTTTTCTTAACCCAAAACTTAGTATTAAAAGTAAGTAAACATTTTTGGACGGTTTTTATCAAAATTACTGTTTTTGTTACCGATGGTAAAATTGGTTATAGCACGATTGCACTCAGTTTGTGAAATGATGCTATTTCTAATTTCACATTTTCAGAATACACATTGTGCAGCGGCCAATGAAATGGCACAACAACTAACAACATCGGAATGAATTTTCTTATCCAAATATTTAGTAATAGAATTAAGAAAAAATTTTTGGATTGATTTTAACAAAATTAATGTCTTGGTGGAAGGGTTTTATTTTAGCAAATCTCTATCAAAAGTTTAGTTTAATTCAATTATCTTGATGTTTTGCTTATTTATTTAAGATATTGCCGAAGCCGTACTGTTAATAGTTACAGTTACTGATAAGCTTGGCATTAAACTCGCACGTTCTATTATGTAGAATCTAGTCGATGTGGAATCAAGTTATATTTTTGCATTGCTAAAAATACTAAAGTTTAGTATATCGCAAATATTTGGTCATCGAATACCCAATCCAAACAAGCAGAATACCTTTTCAATATTTTGAGACATTTGGTATCGGGTTTTATAAAAATTATTAGCATTGTTTTGTTTTCTTTTGTTTTTTTTTTGTGAAAAAAATAGATAATTAATAAATTTATCGGGCGTTTAGCAAATCTTTGGTACTGTTTCAACCACATTTCTGTACATATAGATTGCATTTTCTGAGAACCGTTTGGCGTATTTAGCGCTATATATTATGTTCTTTACTGCAATATGACAATTATTAATTCTGTGGAAGCTTGTAAGTATCAATCAATCGTGATATTACATTATTGTGATCTATTACCTACATGTGAACTAATGGTAGTACAAATTCAGTTCTTTCAGATATAATAGCCTCAGGGAATGAAACGCTCAGGAAACATACAAATCTTACCTAACACATGTGCCTGCATTTATGTTAGCATATAAAATGCTTTATAGGTAGTATTATAAATTCATAAATTAATGGATTTTAGCATTGTACCTATGGCATACGAACGTTTTGGAATTCTTCTGGAAAGTGAACAGTACGATGAAGATATAGGCAACGCAAAAGGCAATCAGAAAATGAATGACCACGATATAAGCAATGGTAAGTTTGGCTTTTTCAAGCATGGATATGTATTGACATATATATACACTGCTTCATAAAATAGCTTTGAATACTGCCCGACTGTCCACAAACTCGGTCACAGCGGGGTTTTCAGCCTGAGATCGGGCTGAAGGAGGGATAATGCGTTGGTCTATAATATTTCGGCACCTTTTTCCTCTCCAGTTTTTAATCCATCTGTAAGGATTGTGACTGCTTTCTTTGATTGTACAGAGTTACTGTTCCAATCCGTGCCTTGTATCTAAAATTTTTACCCCATCCAAATTCTGAACAGCAATAGTCACATAGCATTCGCCTTTGGCTTAAAGATTTGCACTGGTACTAGCCGAAAGGCCTGGGTAATACATTTAGCAGGGCATTGAATGCCGATTGGCTAGTGTATCTGAGCAATACAGTGATTCCCGTACAAACTTTTTAGGTCTTTTAAAAAAGGGGTTTTGATGTTGGCAGCCTTTCTTTCTTATGACCTTAATTACTTCGAGAAAAAAGTTGATTAGCCCGCTGCTGAGCATGAAACCCAGCAACCTTGTGATCTAGGGAGAGTCGATACGGTATAGAGAGTTACTGGTTCGATTATGACGTTCTTGAAAGCTCTTGTCAAGAAAAGCTGCCTGTGTAAACCATTACGGGATAATGTCGTCCGGTCCTAGGGATTTATAGGGTTTGGCCGAATTTATTGCCATTTGATTTTCTCACCACCTGCTATGAACTCCCCCTCTAGCAGCCGCTCGCGTTTGCAGTTGGTCAATTACGTCCGTGGTTAATCCACCTTGATCGTCGTCAACATCTACGCAACCAGAAATGGAAGTGTGTATAAGAAGATTTGGGGTTTTTTAACTGGATTCGGTGTCGCCAGAGTTAGATAGTAGACCCAGAATGGCTGGATCATTTAACAATTGTGCCAGATCCTAACAGAATCTATATAATGATGTAGAAGGTGATCCGGAAAATCTAATCAATACACATTAAATAAAAACGGCTTTGATTATAAATCCATTGGAGGGCAGTGCAAGAAGCTAATTACAAGTGCTAAAAGAAACCCACCTATTATAAAAGTTACTCAGCTGTAATTCAGTAATTCTGAGGGTATAAGGGCTTGCACGAAATATATTTTAATGTATAAACGTTTCATTCCAATAAATTTGTTTAGGAAACATCTTAACATTTGTTGTTTTTATAATTTTGTATTCTCTTCAATTAATGAAACAAAATGAAAATGTATCACGTTATTTAAGTATAAAGTTCTTTAACTGATATGATCGACATTCTCTAAAATTGTCTCCCTGTACTCGTTAAATATTTAATACCAATCCAAAAAATGTTAGGGCATTTCACACACAAATAAATTTTGTTTGCTAATTGCAACTTTTTTTTATACCTTTGAGGCCTTTGACCATTCAGTCAGAAGTTTGCAACGCAGTAATAAGGACATTTTCTGTCGGACATTACATTTCTTGTTTTTGATCATAAAGTGTTTTAATTTGGTATATACCCGTTTTTAGACAATAATTTAATTTTATCAAGGTTGGATCATCCGATTTTGATCAAACTTAAACCAAAACAAGAGAGAATGCTATAGTCGAGTTCTCCGTCTATCAGATACCCGTTACTCAGCGAGTGAAAGTGCGAACGAGAAATTTTATAATTTTCTGGAATATCGGTAGAAACTGCAAAAAAAAAATAAAAAAAAAAAATGAAAATTTGTGGGCGTTAGAGTGGGCGTGGCAAAAAGTTTTTTGCAAATCTATAGAAAATTGTGAGCGTGACAGTTTTTTGCGGCTTTTTTTTTATGGGCGTTATTCGTGGCAACATTTGGATATTTTGATACTTTTTTATTATTTTGTAGGTTTTGTAAAAAATTTTAATTTTTTTGTTCGATTTGTATACCCGTTGTGCTCAGAACGAAAGTAATATTTTTTAAACCTTTATTTTTTTAAATTCATATATAAGTATATTTCACAATTAGGAACAAAAATATTTTTTTCATCTTTATATTAACTAAAAATAATTAACTTCATTTTTGGCGCTTGGAAAAAATAATAGAAACAAAACTCTTAAAACTAAGAAAAACTTAATTTTTATGAATTATCTTATAGAAATAGTTGTAATATTAATATTTAGTGGTATTTCCTTTTTTTTTATAACTGCTGAGCATCGACGGGGCATTGAATTCACTAAATTGGCGCAAATTTCGGGGTTAATGGCATACCACTCTGACTTAACCACAGCTCTTCCTTATTTTTCAATTTAAAATCTCCAATTCTTTTTATATTCCCCATAAATGGGTTTTAAGTCCGGGGGTTGGGCCGGCCACTCCATAACATTAAGTTTTTGGTCCTGAAACCATTTCTTAGCAAGTGTTGACGAATGTTTTGGATCATTATCCTGCAGGAGCTTCCATTTTAAGGGCATTTCCTCCTCAGCATATGGTTTCATAACATTATCCAATATGTTAACGTAGACGGGAGCACACATCCTATCTTTTATCAGGAATATCGGACCAACTCTAAACGCGGAAAAGCATCCCCATATTATGATGTTATCGCTATGTACCGCAAATAACAAGAGCGAAATCAACTCAAAAAGAAGAGCACAATAAAGTACCGTTATGAGTGGCTTATGTGCTAACGGTTTATCCACACACACTTCGTACATAATTAGTAATTTTGTTTTACTTGCAGGAGCGATTCTTGTTTCTATTATTTTTTCCAACAGTGTATATATGTATATTCTTGTCCGTCCGTATGAACGTCGAGATCTCAGGAACTATAAAAGCTTGAAAGTTGAGATTAGGCATGCAGATTGCAGAGACATAGACGCAGCGCAAGTTTGTTAAATGATGTTGGCAAGCCCCTCTAACGCCCACAAACCGCCCATATTTTGATATTATTGATATTTATTTTATTTGTTTATTAGTCTTGTGAATTTCTACCGATTTGTCAAAAAAACTTTTTGCCAGGCCTACTCTACCGCCCAAACACCAAAAAAATTTTTATATTTTTCCATTTAATGGAAAACAAAAAAAGTTTTTTCCAAAAAACTTTTTGCCACACCCACTTTAACGCTTAAAAACCGCCCAAAACTGTCACGCCCACACATTTGCAAATTTTTAAAAATTTTTTATCATTTTATTATTTTATACACAATTTCTACCGATATTCCAGAAAATTGTAAAATTTTCGTTCGCACTTTCACTAGCTGAGTAACGGGTATCTGATAACTTAACTATAGCATTCTCTCTTGTTCATTCTGTACTTATCGTAACGTCATCCTAATAGTAAATTAAGAATTCTAGATCAGACATATATTTTAAATATTAAATTTTTTTAAAGTAATTATTTTATTTTCTATAGGCAACCACAAAAAATCATTTGACCGAATTATTCATTCAGAATCAAAAGATAGTTATAACGCGATTAATTACAACATTCATGGAAAGGTACAATTAAAAGCGGCTGATACTTTAATTACTTCGAAATTGTAAGTAAAATAATTTAAATTAAAAAAAAATAATAAAATGTTTATATATTTTAGAAGAATGAACACGAATATTGGCTATGAAATGAATATCAACTGTTTTAAAAATGTTGAATATGGCAAAAATCCAGAAACTTCAAAAGATATAGCAAATAGTTTCTCAAACAATGGTATTAATACAGAAGAGTCTGGCGCTGGTGATAAAAGTGAACCTTTCTTAACTTTAGGTACAACAATACTAAATTCAACTGGCAAGTCAAGACGATGGGAACAAAAGCTTGTTCAAATCAAAACTATGGAGGGCGAGTTTAGTGTTACAATGTGGGCATCCGGGATATCCGACGATGAATACTCCGGTTCAGAACAAATCGGTGATTCGGACTTATTAAAAGAAAAGGAGGATATTGATTATGATCGCTTTACGTCTCAACGAAATAAAGAATACCAGAAAATGGAGTCGAAATTCACTAATACACAGGCACTTGAAATGCATCCACCTATAAGCTCAGTTCAGATCATGGATCATTTAACAAAGGAGAGGGGAATTTTGTTCCAAGAAAATAATATTAACGAAAGGATTTTATCTAAGTCAAGCTTAAGTTTCGAAGACCCAATCTTAATTTCTGATTCTTCAAGTATTCAGTTAGTTAATGAAACTGCCGCAATGACAATTAATAATCACAGAATTTTAAATAATCATACGGACAATACCCGTGATCTGCATACATTGGCAAGCTCAGTGCCATTTGATCTTGGCTTGCAGGAGGGACAAGTAAATGATTGCTTATCAACATCACAAGCAACCCACCATGAAAATACAGGTAAAAATTAAAGAATTTACAAAATATACCAATATTTTTTGTTTTAATTTCTATTAAAGGCTCGACAGGATGTGCTGAAATAAGTTTAAATCTTTCCGAAGTTACGGTGGCCTATACAAATGATAAAAAAATAGCTTGCCCTCATAAGGGCTGTCATAAGCACTTTAGAGATTCATCTGCGATGCGAAAACATTTGCACACTCACGGTCCTCGAGTCCATGTTTGTGCAGAATGTGGTAAAGCTTTCGTAGAAAGCTCTAAGCTTAAAAGACATCAGTTGGTTCACACCGGTGAAAAACCATTTCAGTGTACGTTCGAGGGATGTGGAAAACGATTTTCTCTGGATTTTAACTTAAGGTACAGTAAGAAAGAGGGTGAATTGAATTGAAACCCAAGTGTCAAGCTCTTAGGATAGTTTATTACTATTTTGAAGTACTAATAGTTAATATTCTGGAGGTCTTTAAACAAAGTTTTTTTTATCATTGTGTTATTTCTTTTACAGACAAAAGAGATTTTACGTAAAATATCATTCCAGAGTTCAGTTCATATTTTTTGTAATGGAATATTTACAAAACATTTCAAGTAGATTTTTTGAGCTTAAATACACACCAGTTACTCGACTTCTTATACCAGTCACTCAGCTAGTGATAGGTTTCTTCTTACCTTTTACATTGAGTATACCTTCACTCTACGAGTAACTAGTATAATAATATGTACCAACTAAGAACATTTTTATTTTTAACGGTCAAAGTTGGTTTTGAAAAATCACGCCTATATGGGGTTTTTCTTTTTAATGTGCAATCGACTCATGAACTTACCAAATAGAGCTAAAAGTAAACGATAAAGTCGATATGTTAATTTAGATATGTTTAATATACTTAAACAAATAGTGAAATATTAATTGTGTCTCCAAAAACTTTTCATACAAAAGCACATCTGGATGATAAAAGTGACTAAGACCCCATTAACATGCGAAAGTTTAGATTCAACACCTGTTACAAGAAATGATTTTGCACTGAATATACACACTATATAAAATTTAGTCATTCGATTATGTCGTATTTAATAAGTAATGTCACCGCCATAATTCGTCCTTTTAAAATATTTAATTACTGCAATACTATATAAAATTCGTTTTGCCGAAGCTTGCTATCCTTATTTGTTTGTATGCGTAATTTTTTTCCAACTGATGCATTAATAAAAGAAAATCATAATTCGTAATTACCAGGAAAGCTTTTTAGACGCAATATATATTTTTTCAAATGACCTTGTACTATTAATTTTTTTTATTTGCAGAACACACGTAAGAATACATACTGGAGATAGGCCTTTTGTATGTCCGTTTGATGCCTGTAATAAAAAATTTGCTCAATCCACGAATTTAAAATCTCACATACTAACTCATGCGAAAGCAAAGTAAGTTTTTATATAATACTCGAAAAAATTGTTTTTAATTGTTTTCTTTTAAGGAGAAATACCAGCATTTCGGGGAAAAGTGGTTGTTCAATCTCTGAGTCAAACAGCCAGAGTGAAGATAACTCTAGAAATTATGTTAAGGTTGAGCTACAGGATAGTGTTACAGAAAACCACGCACCGTTTCTGGTATACGCAGACTGAGCGTGTATATCGACAAATTTCCAAGTTCATCTCGATCAAATTTGGAATGATTATTAATATTCTTTTTATTAATTATTATTAATATTCTTTTCATTTTTTAAAAGTCCCTTTCACAAACTCCAAAATTTTATAAAAATAATAATTGATTTTAAATTTGATACAAAGAAAAATCATCATCTATGATTTTGATTAAATTGATTGAGATATAAAACCAGATTAATGGTGTGTAAATTATATTAATAATCTGATTGTAATGTAGTTCATAAAAATAAATATAACTTTGTCTTAACTGTTCTTTTCCTGTATGCTCTTTGTCACGCAGGTTTAATTTTAGTTTTTATACCCATTACTCGTCGAATAAAGGAATATACTAGATTTGCTTAAAAGTATGTTACAGGCAAAAGGTAGCGTTTCCGACCCTATAAAGTATATATATTCTTGATCAGGATTAATAGTATGAACGCCTCGACCTCAGGAACTATTAAAGCTAGAAAGCTGGGATAAATCGCGGATTCCGGTGACATAGACGCAGCGGAAGTTTATTTCTAAATGTTGCCACGCACACTCTAACGCCTTCAAACCGTCAAATGTGTCACGCCCACACTTTTAGAAAATGTTTTGATATTTTTTCATTGGTCTTCTAAATTTCTATCGATATGTCAAACAAAATTTTGCCACAAGCCGCCAAAAACTACAACGCCCACACTTTTGAAATTTTTTATACCCGTTACTCGTAGAGTAAAAGGGTATACCAGATTCGTTGAAAAGTATGTAACAGGCAGAAGGAAACGTTTCCGACTATATAAAGTTTATATATTCTTGATCAGGATCTGCCGAGTCGATCTGGCCATGTCCGTCTGTCCGTCCGTTCGTCCGTATGAACGCCTCGATGTCAGGAACTACAAAAGCTAGAGTGTTGAAATTAAGCATGCATCTTCCAGAGACATAGACACAGCGCATTGCCACGCCCACTCTAACGCCCACAAACCGCTCAAAACTCTCACTCCCACACGTTTAAAAAATTGTGCATTTTTTTTCATTTCTACTGATATTCCACAAAAATTTTGAAATTTCCTTTTCGCACTTCCACAAGTGAGTAACGGGTATCTGATAGTCAGGGAACTCGACTATAGCATTTAATCTTGTTTTTTAAATTTTTCCACTTTTAATAAGTCGTGTAAATTGCTATCGATTTGGGAAAAAAATTTTGCCATGACTACTCTAACGCCCACCAACTGCCCAAAACTGCCACGCCCACATTTTTGAAAAATGTTTTTCTTTGTATTACTCATGTACATTTTTAACGATTTCCAAAAAATCTGTTTGACACACCCACCATAACACCCACAAAACGGCATGCGTAACTATGAAAGCTAGAAAAGCTAGTTGAAATAAAGCATACAGATTTTAGAGACATAGTTTGTTTTAAAATGTTTCCATGCCCACAAACCGGCCAAAACTGACACTCTTTTAAAAAATATTTAGATTTATTTTAATTTGTCTTGATTTAATTTTGCGGATCCCACTCTCACGCCAATAAACCGCTCATAGATGTCACGCCTACACTTTTGAACATTTTATTATTACTTTTCCCAATTTCTATCGGTATGCCGGCAACATGTTGAAATTTTTCGTTCGCACTTCCTTCAGCTGAGTAACGGGTACCTGATAGCGGGGAGATCGGCTATAGCGTAAACTCAGATTTTAGCGAAATAATTTTTTTTTATAAAGAAATGTTATTTATGAAATAGCATAGTTATTTTAGTTATGTTGTGTATTTAAAGTAATAAAAGACATGATTATTGCATTATTTGGAATTTGGTATGCCCACATTTGTTGCTCATTATTCTAAAAATACGGGAAGGAATCATATTATTTTGTAATATGACATACGTGTAGTGTAATTGTTGCGAGACTTTTTTTTATTACTTGAACTAGGGTCCCAGGATCTCTTCATTGCCTCCCTCCTTCGTGTACTCTCTAAACGTTATTAAATGTTTTCGATAATGCTAGGACAGTAAGGCGGCAGCTAACGCATTTTCGCATTTCGATCCTTATTCCACAAGGGATAAGCGCAATTAAATAATTCAACTCTTCGGAAGAAGTTTTAAAATATGCTCTGACCATAAATCAAGGAAATCAAGATTTTAACAAACTGACACTACTTTTATGAACTATCATTAAAATAATTTACAGTGACATTACTAAACGATTAGCTAAATATATAATTATAAAATTTATATGTGGACACAATTTTTTTGTACCTTAATAAAGACGCAGACTTGCAATTTTGTAGTCTTTATAAAATTAATTAAAGCAAATGCTGGAACAAAAATATCCGTGATAAATATTTTATTGAGCAAGGTACATTCCATTATTGAAACAAAAACCACAGATTGGATTGAAGTAAAGAAGCTCCTCTGAAAATGTTTAATATAATAGGTAAACCAAAAACAATTGAAATTGATCATGATCCAACGTACATTCCATTATTGAAACAAAAACCACAGATTGGATTGAAGTAAAGAAGCTCCTATGAAAATGTTTAATATAATAGGTAAACCAAAAACAATTGAAATTGAATTATATTATTATAATTACAAAAGGAGAATATTAATATTGAAATTACAATCCAGAAAATAGCCTATATAAAAAAGTTCCATAAAACAGTTAACTTTCGTTAACTGAGAATTTTAAATACACTTCCAGATGCTCAATATAAATTAATGAATGTTGGAATGGGGCTTCCCTTATGTTTATAATCATGAAATAAACCACAGGTTACGCCACAGATAAGCTCCAGCAAAAATATTTCTTTATAATTCCCCGACTATCAGATACCCGTTCCTAAGCTAATTTCAACATTTTTCTGGCATATCGATAAGAATTGGGAATAAGAATAATAAAATGATCAAGAAATTTAAAATGTTTCAAAAATGTGGGCGCCACATTTTTGGGCGGCTTGTGGGCATTAGGGAGGGCGTGGGAGTGGCCATACTTGTAAACAAACTTGCACTGCGTTTTTATCTCTGGAATCTGCATGCTTAATCCCAAATATCCAGCTATTATAGTTCCTGAGATCATAGTTCGTCAGATCGACTAGGCTATTGATCCTGATGGATATATGGTTGGAAACGCTTCCTTCTGCCTGTTACATACTTTTCAACGAATCTGGTATACCCTTTTACTCTACGAGTAACGGGTATAAAAAATTTCAAAAGTGTGGGCGTTGTAGTTTTTGGCGGCTTGTGGCAAAATTTTGTTTGACATATCGATAGAAATTTAGAAGACCAATGAAAAAATATCAAAACATTTTCTAAAAGTGTGGGCGTGACACATTTGACGGTTTGAAGGCGTTAGAGTGTGCGTGGCAACATTTAGAAATAAACTTCCGCTGCGTCTATGTCACCGGAATCCGCGATTTATCCCAGCTTTCTAGCTTTAATAGTTCCTGAGGTCGGGGCGTTCATACTATTAATCCTGATCAAGAATATATATACTTTATAGGGTCGAAAACGCTTCCTTTTGCCTGTAACATACTTTTCAACGAATTTAGTATAGCCTCTAAGAGTAACGGGTATAATTAAAAGGAAGAATAGATTGTAAGATAGGTTTCAAATCTATCAGCTGAGCGCCACTTTATGAGTCATCCATTGTGTTACATAATTTGCGTGTTCTTTTATTGTGACAAAATTTGTTTTTTAGTTGATTATAACATAATTTAAGCCTCTAAGAAAATACATGTTCCTTATTATTATCACTTCCAGTTCTATCGTTCACTTCTCTATAATATGTTAAAAGTTTCCGATGTCTCCGAAATTTTTATTTTTGTGACGGCTTGTACGAAAGTAGTTTTTTTGTACATTTGTGTTGTATTTTTCCTTAGACAAGTTTGAGGTTTCCTCCTTTAAGAAATAATTAAGGTATATTATTAATCATTCATATCTTATAATTAAAATCTGTTATTAAATTTTTAAGGCAAGAGGTTCTAATTTGTGAATTCAGATGTTGCCATATCTACTGGGCTAGTGATAAGAATATATACCGGAAACTCTTTCTTTTAATCAAAATCAAATGCCTATATGTTAGGGGCTAATGGAAATGAAATCTTAACCTTGTTGTTTTCGATGTTCGTTGAAAGAGCGTCTAACAAATAGCTCAACGTAAAGAACTCAACAGAAACACGAACCGGTCATTTGCGAGTGATGTTACTGTTGTTTTTAGAGAAAAGGACTGGTTTAAGACTATTGCTATTATGAATATTTCGTTTAAGACTATTTTGTTTGCAAGGGTGTTTTGAAGGGGCCTAAAGTCTTTGGTTGAAGTAACCTATTTTCATTGCGGAGTAAGAAATGTTGCTTGCCATTGGTGTTCTCTCATTTAGCTCTATTAAAAAATGAATTGCCAAAAACCCCATTTCTTTAAAATATACAGCTGTGTTTATAAAAATAGCAGAGCTCATGAGCTGCAACTTTAAATTTAATTTTATATATCAAAAAGTAAATGAATGTTTACAAATTTAATTTTGTCTTAACTTTGTGATTATTTTAAACAAAAACAAATCAATTTATTATTCAAAATGTTGTTAATTTGTTTTACATTATTAATTTAAGCGAAAGAGTGCTGTTTACAGCTGTTCATAAAAATAGCAGTAAGTAATGAAAACAGTGGAATTAGTTGAAAAAAACATTGTTGAACTTCAAAAACTATTTTACTTTGTTTACTTGGGTTAGTACTTAGTCGTGTACCCATTATTTTTTATTACGGCCTGGCATCTGCGAGGAATCCTCCTTGACAGGGATCTTTCCCAAAGCTGTGATCGAGATGTTGGACTTGCATTTGCAACGTATCGTTTGACATCTTTCTATAGATTTTCAATTGGATTTAAGTCCGGAGACCGCAGGCCATGACATAAGATCGATCCGCTTTGATGCCATCCAGCTTTTGACCAGTTTGCTGGTATGTTTGGGGTCGTTATCATGTTGAAACGTCCATTTTAGAGGCATTTCCCAATTGGCATAAGGAAACATAACATTTTCCAATATGTTAACATATACAGATCGATCCATGATCCCATCAATCATGAATATAGGGCCCACTCCACTGTAAAAAAAAAACATGTCCGTACCAAAATACTCAGTCCGCCGTGTTTAACTGTCTTCAAAGTGTACCTAGGTGTACAAAGTGTACGTCTGACATATTGTGTGGAGCCCTTTCTATCAAATAACACAATTTTACTTTCGTCACTCCATAAAATATTTCGCATCTTCAGGCATTTCTGTAAAATTTAAAGCATGAATCATTTTAACATTGCTTAAATATCGCAAATCTAACGCGATTTTTTCGTTTCTTCCTTATACACATTCCATTCTACAACAACAATGCGTAGACGTTGGAATAATCGTAACGGACCTTGAAAAAAAAAAAACATTACTTGATTGCATACCTCGCACTGCTATTTTTATGAACCCAGCTGTATATCGGAACATCGTAAGATTGTTTTTAATTGCTTGCGGACACTTCCAGTGTACATCGTTAACTATGTGAACGGCGTCTTCCACATTCCATTATGACTGTGTACCGTACGGGCTTTTCGGTTTTCTCAAGAAGGACAGAGTTTCTCAACGGTTCGATTTCGCCTCCGCAGAAGGAATGGTGAGACTTTACTGAGGACAAGGATACTAGTGTCTCAGTAGAATTAATCAGGTAGAATAAGTCAGAACACGCCGAAATGAATACCCAAAAATAAGGGTTCCTCGCATACCGCCAGCAAGTGAAAGTACGAGGGATTCTTGCGTGGCCAAAATAGTTTCGCAATATCGAAAGAAGTTGCCAAGTCATATAATAAAGTGAAGAGAACTATAAAAGAGATAAACGCCAAATTTGTAGAAGTTTATGGGCGTTAGAATGGGCAGGCAATCTTCTCCAGAAACAAACTTGAGCTGCGGCTTTTGAAGCTCCCAAAATATCATCACTGTTCATACAAACAGACGGATGGACAGTCGGACATGACCAGACAGTCGGACACATAGTCAACGTATTTAATATAATAAGTTTAAAAAATAAAATGGAAAAATCAATTTTTAAAACCCCACACACAATTATCAATTATTTAATAACAATATAAATACTATATTTTAAATACTTACTTTTTCTCCAACTACAATTTTATTTTGATTGTCGTGCTGAGTTACCTGAATAACATTATTACTATCGGTCACAGAAGGATGAATAAAGTGAATCCCTGATTTTTGTGCAGCCGGAGGTAGTTTTATAGAATTGAACTCTGGGATTCTCCACATTTTAAGATCATCATTCCATGAAGAATTTTGCAATATAGTATCTAGAGTCCTGTATTAAAAACAAAATATCGTATGCTTCAAAACAATACTACCAATATCATGAGTTGGGAAATTATGGATAATAAACTAGACATTATTCCCGTGTAGACAATATTTTTGTATTGTTTCGTTTTAGGCCCATTAAAGTATTTACAATTGTCCGCAGTTTTACAAACGCAAAAAGCTTTCACGCCCACAATATTAACATTTTTGCCGATTTTTTTTGCCAATTTCATGCATATGCCTATAAAACTTAAAAATTTTCTTCCGAGCCCTCACACTAGCTGAGTAACTATGTATCTATCTAACGATTTGATAGTCGAGTCATAGATAGTTCTTGGGAATATTTATCTCTCTCTCTATAGAAAGCTAGTTATTTAATCAATGTTAGTTCTTACCAATTCCGGTCTAATTTTCGGAGATTTGGAGGAAATTTATAAAGAAGTTGTTGGTGGAACTTTACTTGACGTCCAAGAGTGCGAATTTCGTCCAAATAATCCTCTCTATCAAGCTGAAACTCTGAATTCAAATCCGAAACTTCCATTTCAAGCATTTTAATTTTTTCTTTGCATTTTCTAATATAATCATTTTTTATATTAATTTCTTGTGTAATAGTGGCATAATGACCCTGCAAAAGGTCGCGATCTTCACATTTCACTCTACTTAAGGCAATAGCTATTGCACTTAAGTGGCGTTGAGCTGCATATTTTCGGGCCATGTGTTGTTCCTTAAGCTTAAAATCATGGATACGCTCACCACCAATTAAAGTGCCCTTTATTAGATCGATGCGACTTCGTGCTTGCAGTTGTATCTCTTCTTTCGACTTAATAGAGGGGAAATTTGGTTTTGTTAATGTTGAGTAATTTGTTTTAAGGGATACGCTACAATCTTGACCTGATTCTATTATTTGAATTTTTTTTGCTGAATTTAAGTTTCTGGATTGTGGTGATTCTCTTGTTTTAATTGTATCATTATTTTTATAAAGAACTTGTTGACTCTCTTGAAGCATTCTTTTCAAATATAATATTTCATTTTGGTACTCCCGAAGTCTTGCATCCTTTGGATCTTCATTAATTGTAGGTTTATTTGAAATATTCTTTGCTCTACTTGCATATCGAAGTGTAGATATGGTTTCATCATAATTTATGTCTGTTGGTGATATGCAAGATATCATAAGAGTTTTTGTATTCCCTCCCAAGGAATCCTAATTAAAAATTACTTCAAGAGTATATAAATAGGGACAGATTTATATTTGCTTTGCGTTTTAAATTACCTGGAGCAGACGTGTAAGTTTTGAGTCCCTAAACGGTACATGCTTTGCTTTACCATCAACCAAAGATGAAATAACGTTGCCTAATGCAGAAAGTGATAAGTTTATTTTAGACGCTTCCTTAAGTCGGTCTCCTTGAGCACCAGTCTTATGCTGCTTCTCGGATCCTGCTAGGTCCACTAAGCTTAATTTTCCTTTACGTATTCCTCTAAAGTCAGCCTCCGATACCATACTATTAAAAAACGGAGATTGCTCCAAAGTGATAGTAAATATAGTGTGGGATCGTGAGCTATGCTTATTCATTAATGTAGCTGCAGTAACACGATTTTTATTTCCAAAATGTAGCCAATCGTAACATTGGTTTGCATTGACAACAGATTGCGTGGTAAGCGTTGGGACTGAAACACCAATACCAGGTATTTCCTTAAGGGAATGATTTATCAATCTCGTATTTTCATTTTTATTAAGTAAGTCTCGAATACTTTCGTTGTAAATTTCCAAATACGTTACTAATGCCAAATATCTGACATTTGTTGCCATTGATATCGTTTCAAATATGTGATCAAAACATTTGGGAATTATTCCACTCTTGTTTCTAAAATTTTCGTCGCCCTAATAAAAGAAGAAAAGAGGATTCAGGAAATTAATAACCATGTTGGGATACAATAAGAAAAAAAGTACTCATTTGTTATTCATGTAACTGAACCGGTTGCAATAATTTGAATAATTTCTAAAACTCCAAAATTTGTTCCACCTTGCCTAGATTAATTTTTAATATTTTAAAACTTTAATTACTCTATTTTAACAACAATGATGAGCTTAGCGAATCATATATGTACATATATATTTGAATATAGTCTGATGCGAATAGTTTTCAGAATCTATATGTACATATCTACAAATATTTTTTATAAATGAAACTCCATTTTCTCGGTTAGTTAAATATTTATTTGTTAGAATTGTTCAGACAATTGGACTTCATTAAACCGCTTTGCAAAAATGTGATTTGCAAAAGATGTAATCAAGTTACTTTTTAATGGCCATGGAAACATACTAGAAAGTAGATCCCGAGAATAAATATGAAACGGTACGTTAGTAAGGATGAGTGAATAGAATACTAAATATTTTAGTATTTTTATTTTATACAATATACTTTATTTTAAAATACTTTAGGAATATACAAACTTACATATATATATGAACAGGGTGTCTTGTTTCGAAAAATATATGTTTTTCTGCATTTGTGCTTTAGATACCGGAAACTGTTCAACTGAGAATGTATTCTTACGCACGATACGCATTAAAAAATATAAGAGGTGGAAGAATTGTTTCTTGGAGTCTTTTTGTCCTATGAATGATATTAATTATGTAGATTGTATATCTGTGTGTTATGCTATGTAATTTTTACGTACATATTTTCTTTCATAAACATTCCCGAATCAATGACAGCTCTAGCTGTGTAAGCATTGTCCCTGGCGAGCACGAACCGTCTGGCTTTAATATACCCTGGCAGTAATTAAATATTTAAAATCAAGGGAGAACGCGACATTTCAGTTTCACGACTGTTGGATACCTGTTACTCAGCTATTGGATGTGCGAACGAACGGGTAAATCAACTATAGCGTTTGTGGTCGTTAAATCTATTGATATGCCAAAATATTTAGGAAAAGACAACTCTTACGCCCACCAAACGTCCAAAGGCTTTCATGCCAAGAATTTGGAATATTTTAAAAATTTGTTTGAACTGTTTTTTCTACATTTTCTATTAATAAATAATTAATAATAAAAATTTTTCATGTATAAATAATCTGTGATAAGCCGTTTTAAGTAAATGAGATGTTTGGGTGTTGGATGTTTTATTTATACAATAGCAGCATGGGCTTAACTTTATTATGTGTGTGTGGCGAACAACCATTTATAATATAATATTTTCATAAAATCTGACAGCTACTTCTTAAATAATAAGGAACGACTGCATATTAAACTTTATTAAAAACCGTTTTGTTGTTTTCCATCTATTAAATTTATCAATCATTAGATGTTTTTAAAGTAATATCCGAAAATGTAAAATGAATGTTAGTTTAGAAAATGTTATTACAGAATAAGGGTTCATTATACTTGAACTACTTTCCAAGCAGTACGCATTATATAATGCATGCACTATTCCAGTTTGCTTAAAACCTTTATCGTTGTACGCTATAATGGTTGGCACCGTTTTAAAACAAACATGGCTTCACTATGATCTGTATAGAATCCAGTCGGATAAAGCAACTCGGCCTCATACCCTTACCTGTTATAGGCTTTTTACGAACAACTTTAACACTTTACTGAACAAGGGCGGGTATAAATATACTATCACAAAGTGTGTTCCGCTTAACGTCTACATACGTGTATGTACATATTTTGACACTGTACCTGCATTGTATGAGTTTTTCCACAACCTGTCTGGCCGTAAGCAAAAATGGTTCCATTATATCCTTCGATAGTACTCTCTACTAATGAATAACACATTTCGTCGTAAATCACTTCAGTATTGGTTTTCATATTATAAGCACTATCAAATATGAATTTTTTTTTTTGAGAAATTCGAGCTGATGGATTAGTTACGGAAACTGCAAATTCATTTATTTCAACAATGTTCTGAAATAAAAAAGTTTATAAATTGTCGTTTTGTTTTGAAACAAAGTTCAAGAAATTGATATCATGACCGCAAAAAAAACCATATGTAAACCTTGTAAACCTTGTATGTTAAAATAAGAAGACTATGATTTCTTTTCTACAATTTTAATTTGGATCCTCTGGTATCTAAACGATTTTGCTTACATTAAAACCGAAATTGTATATTGTAAAAAACTGGTTTATATCGATCTTTAGGATTACAAACAATGAAAGCAACAGTTTTTTTCAAGTGAGTAGGAACAACTGTAGGGAAAACCATATAGGCCACATCTTTTTTAGCAAAGATAAATATATATAATGTCAGAACTTTAAACAAACCAGTGAAAAAATCATCTGAAATTTATTTATTTATATATATAAACTATTTATACATAAATAAAATGATTTTTGGTTGGTCTCGTTAAAATTCGAGAAAGGTTCGGATAAATATTTTGCTCTTGAAATCTTCGTCGAGTAATATGAAGCAAAAAATAAAATTTTGAGCTTTATTGCTTTGCTTTTGAGTCGGTTTCTCACTTTGATTAATTTAAGTTTTGATTAAGCTGAGAACGACCTGACTTAGGTCAAAGCAGGCAATTAAATCAGCGAAGAGCTACCTCACGTTGCTAATCACACTGATGACCAGAGAACGACAGACCATGAAAAGCTCGTGCATATTATATACAACAAAATGTACCGACGTCGCAGATGTTTTATCATTCTTATCCTTACTCGGAATACACCAGTTTTCTGACAATGTATGTCAAATATACTATACAAGTACAATACAATACAATATACTATTACAAGTTTAGCATGGCAGACTAATCTGCAACTTTAGATGGCTCTTATTTTACGTCAATGACTCTCATAAAAATAATTAGAAAGAGCGAGTCGTTTGGCTGGTGTCCACGCATAAGATTTTGCCGTCCTCTGAAACTTGCATTTTTTAAAGAACCAACGTCTTTTCGAAAAAAAGACAAGGCACAAAATCGGAATACATACTGACATACTTTTAAACTTTTACTGGCATAACTTTAAGTCAAATGAATGCTAAATCTCCAAGGCTTGGAGGTTATACGAACAGGAAGACATTGCAACGTGGCTAGTTATCCTGACAAGAATATACATATATAGTTTATAGAACTCCATATATTTTTTCTTTTACCTGCTACAAACATTTAACGAATTAATTTTTTTTAATATTAATGGCAACAGTTTTCTGCTTGTCTTCCATATTTATAGATATTTATATATTTTATTTATATTTTTATATATTTTATTTATATTGGTCATATAACGCTGTTATAGAATAATTAAGATTTATAGTAGTGTACGAATGTTTTATGGATGTAATTAAATGTTGGTGTTTTTTATTTATACCAAATAACGAATCAATATATTTAGAATATTATGGTAAGAGTTAGCGGCTCGACAAACAAAGTTACAATTCAAGCCTCGCCTTACTAAATCGATATAATAATAAAAAACACACATACTTGACATTTTCGTTCTTTTTCACTTTGGTTCATCGGCCGACATCGGACAACAACTTTAATATTTTCACTCATTTTCCTTTGTTGGTCGAAATATGTCTAATAGCTTCTCAGAATCAACAAAAAATATTTATAATTGTTTTCAGCAGAAAAAACCATATATGAAATGAAAGCTACTTTTAAATACATTCACGTAAAGCTCAGAACTTAAATCATTTTCATACCATGCTTTTGGTGGAGCCAAAGTCTATTGTGGCTCATAAGTCTCTCCAAAAACTTGTTTAATTTAAATTGAATAATATAATAAAATAAACTATTTTAAGGTACAATTAAAAAAAAAAGTAATATTTTTTATAGTAAAAATAAAAATCTTTAAAGAAAAACGTACAACGACCAAAATAAAACATGAGCAAGGCTATAGTCGGGTTTCACGACTTTTAGAATGAAATTGCAAAACAAATAAGAAAAAGAGCGGGCGCGAAAGTTTTGGGCGTGTTAGTGGGTGCGTTAGCACAGACAAACTTTCACAACCTCTACAAGCTAAATCTCAACTTTCTAGCTTAGATAGTTCCCGAGATCTCGATGTTTATACGGGCAGAAAGACGGACATGGCCTGATTGACCCGCTAATTATCCTGTTCTAGAGTATACCTTCTATAGATTCGGAACGAATCTATACGACGAATATTTAGCTAAAATAACTGAATAAGGAAGCACTAAATCGACAAATCTACTTTTGAGATTGCAAGGAAGATGACATTATATTATCATTACAATTTTATGAACTTTTTAACCAGAACATTCTACTTGATTGAACGTTTTTTTTGGCACCCATAGACAGACGTGGCGAAATTGTTTAGGTATTTAACCGTTTAAAAAATGGCTTAGGGTCGGTAACGTTCTCTGTTGACCACAAAAACGTTGAAAAATAAAATGCTCCCTATTAATCATGCTTCTTCTTATTAAGAATAATAATTGCTAAAACAAACACAAGAATGCTATAGTCGAGTTCCCCGACTTTCAGATACCCGTTACTTAGCTAGTGGAAGTGCAACGAGAAATTTCAAAATTTTCTGGAATATCCGTAAAAATTGGGAAAAAATAATAAAATGAAAATAAAACTTAAAAGTTTTTGTTGTGGTATTTTATTCATTTTTCAATATATCTTGTAAATTTCTATAGATTTGCCAAAATACGTTTTGCCACGCCCACTCTAACGCCCACAAATCACACAAAACTGTCACGCACACACTTTTAAAACATTTTTAAGTTTTTTTCATTCAATTATTTTTTCCCAATTTCTACCGATATTCCAGAAAATTTTGAAATTTCTCGTTTACACTTCCACTAGTTGAGTAACGGGTATCTGATAGTCGGGGAACTCGACTATAGTATTATATCTTGTTTTTTTTTTATTTTTCGCCCATAATGGTTAATTTAAACTAAAAACAATTTTAATCCCAACCCAGATGAATAGTTTGTCATTGGTTAATTTGTTGCTCATTTTAAAAAAGTTGCCTCATTTTCTTTGGTGCTGGCTTGTAAGCAGAGAAAAGCTTAGAAAACACCATAGCTCGAGTTAACCCAGTGTAAAAAACATTCTTCGCTTTGCGCAGCATTTAAGCATTTAAAATAGTTTCGGAAAGCTTTAAGTTTTCCGTTTTATCTTTGAGCTTCCGCTCCGGCCTCTGTAAACTGAAAAGATTTAAACCTGCGCATGCGTGATTTTAGAATAAGACACTAGTTAACCCTCTTGACTTAGTCACATTTCCGCGGACTGCTGTAGACGTCATAGAAAAAAGTATTTATTACAGGTACACGGTACCATATTTAAAGCAAAGCGCGTTTGTTACACATTACGGTCAACTAATTAAGAATTTTTATTTTTAATTTGTATGTAAAAGTCAAAAAAATAACTGTTAATTAAACTATTTTGTTTACTCTTTAATTTTATATAAAGTAACAAATTATATTAACAATATTTATGATAATATTTTCTTTTAAATACAATTTTAAACAGTCGAATTTCTCAAATAAGAATATGTAAGTTCTTTACTAGAGCTTTAGCGACGTAGTGAATATGTTCCTGCGCATGACTTAAATTTATATATATTTTTTTTGAAAGAAAACTGTGTATATAGGTACGAAGGCTAATACGATTCATTCATAAAATACTTATACAGTTTTCTACAACTTCTCAAAACACAAAAAATTGTATAAGCTTGAAAATAATACAAAGATCATTCTTGATATTTGTTGTCTTTACAGTTATTATTAATTTGATATAAAGGTAATTTATGTGTATATTTGTTTGAATGTTGTAACAAAATCGGGATTTGACGATAAAACACTATCTACAATACCTCGTTTTTAAACTATGTATATATAGTTTTCTATGAATCTTTAAACAATATTACGTGCTTTTGGGTTGTATACAGTTTTCTTAAAAGTTTTAAATAATAATGAAGTCTTCAAAATTATTGCAAATATTCGTCACATCTACTCAATATACTTTTTAATAAGAATGTTCTTCAACTGCATATGAAGGTAAAATAAATATGTATTAAGTAAAATTGTGTTCAGAAGTCAGAGTTTTAAAGATTAATGAATTACCTCAATTTTGTATCTATCTAAGTATTTTCGAAATACGGTATTTTTCAGCAGGATGACACTTGACTTGTGGATATTCTATAAAACTTGGCATCTAAAGTGCATTCGTTTTTTTTGTTCTGGGACGAAGAAATACATCTTTCTAAAAATGCAAAATTGCCTAATTGGAAAATATCAAAAGTGCCGGAAAAAGTAAATGAAACATTTATGCGAAAACACGAACATTTGCACATTTTTAAAGCTAGTTGCACCATTAAATAAGTTTTTACAAAAGCACCATGCACTTTGAATTGCACATAAATAACATTTCTTTCAAAGAAGTTGCGTTGCTTTTTATGTAAATAAATGCTTCACATTATTATTAAGTCTATCAATAAACCAATAATCTTCATTGTTAGGTAGCTAACAATTTCAAAAAATTTTAACAGTTATAACAGTTATAATGAAAGTATCAAGTTTGTTCGGGTATATTTAGTCGTTAGATTTTGTCAAGCGGATTCCAAGTAATTATGTCCGTTACTCGTAGAGTAAAAGGGTATGCTAGATTCGTTGAAAGGTATGAAAGGTAGATAGCTACCTCTGATAGCTGAGTTGTGATTTTTAAACGTGTGGATTCACTGCCAAAAAAACCTAATTTCATTATATTTCGCCTAACTAAAAGTGTAAACTATAAAGTTTATACTAGATTCGTTACAAAGTATATTCCAAGAAGCGTTTCTGACTACGCTGAGGAAGTTTGATTTATAACGCTGAATCAAATTTCTTTTTATTTTTTTCTTTGCCAAAACATTTTGGTCACGTCCAATCTAACGCCCACTGTTACGCCCACACTTTTGACAAATGTTTTGTGCTTTTATTGAAGTTGTCATTTGTCTTCAAATTCTTTAAATATGCAAAAAAAAAAGAAAACCAAAAATAAAAATAAAAAAATTTTCAAAGTTGTGGTGGTGAACGTTTTGGGCGGTTTATGGGCTTTCGAGTCGCCGTGGCAACATATTTGAAACGATCTTGCGGTGTATTTGACGCTGTATACATCAAAACTTTCTATCTTCTATTGTTATTCATATCGAGGCGTTCATACGCACATGACTAGATCGACTCGGCTAGTGATCCTGATCAAGATATATATACTTTATATTGTCGGAAACGCTTCCTTCTAGCTGATACATATTTTTCAACGAATTTAGTACACCCTTTTTCTCTACGAGTAACGGGTATAAAAAATACAAAAAAAATTTTAAGCTAAACGCATAAAAACTAAAAAAAATTTTCAAATATTGACCTAAGGATTCTTCTAATTTAGTTGTAAGTCACGTAGACCATGCTGATAATTTGAAAAAGATAGAATTTAAGGAAAAGGGACTATGTCTTAATTAGTTTATTTAAGATTTTTCCTATTGCATGACTTTTAATTATTAAAAAAATAAATATATAAAATTACATTATTTCTTTTAAAAAGTCTCTTCCAATTAGCAGAAACGATCCCACATGTTAATACATATCACACGGCTGCATTAAAATTAGACTATAATATATGGTTCCGGAATTCTAATATAACAACACCAAAATGCATTGCGGTCGCATATTGGTACGTATACATATCATATATATATCAGCAAATAATGAACAACAAATATAGGTTATTCGGTATGCACCAGTTTTCCCCCTGCAGAGTTATATTGATTTAAGTCAGAAACGCAGTGTAAAAGAGAAATAAAGTTTATATGTATATATACCCAGTTGTAAGTGGAATTATACAGGAATACGTTCCTACATAACTCTTTTTCGAGTGAAAGGTGTTCCACAAGTAGGAAAGTTACTATTCTATTTTGCCGGGCGATTCTTTCATACGTACCGTGCACCCTGAAAGGTTTCTGGATGTTTTCCGAAACAAGTAATCCAGAGTATTTATATTACAATATTTCCGTAAACATTACTCTGGATTGTTTCTGGATAATTTCCAAAATCAATTATCACAACAACTTTTATTGAGTAATTATGATCAAAAACAATGAAACTATGATTTTATCTTTAATATATTAAATAAATTAATTAAATCAAATTAACATCAACATTTTATATTGTCAGAAAACTGATGTAATCTAAATATATATAAAGTTTATAATTAAGCACAACGAAGGTTCTTTTTATACGCGTTACTCGTTGAGTAAAAGGGTATACCAGAGTCGCATGTAACAGGCAGAAAAAAACGTTCCCGACCATATAAAGTATATATATTCTTGATCAGGATCAATAGCCGAGTCGATCTGGCCATGTCCGTCCGTCCGTATGTCCGTATGAACGCCTCGATCTCAGAAACTACAAAAGCTAGAATGTTGAGTTCAAGCATACAGCTTTCAGAGACATAGACGCAGCGCAAGTTTACTTTAGATTTCCAAACGTTGCCACGCCCACTCTAACACCCACAAACCGCACAAAACTGTCACAGCCACACTTTTGAAAGATGTAATAATTTTGCACTTTTTAATATATCTTGTAAATTTCTATAGATATTAAAAAAAAACTTGTTTCCACGCCCACTTCTACGTTCACAAGCCGCACAAAACTCGTACGCCCACACTTTTAAAAAATTGTTTAATTTTTTTTCATTTAATTATTTTTTTTTCAAATTTTTAACGATTGTCCTGAAAATGTTTAAATTTCTCGTTCGCATTTCCACTAGCTAATTAGCGGGTATCTAATAGTCGGGGAACTCGACTATGGCATTTCCTGTTTTTTTTATACCGAAGTTACGTTCGGGTGGACAGAAAGACAGACGGACACGGGTAATGGACTCTGTTGAACCTTGTTAAATAGTACATATACACTACATGGTTACAAATGTCTCTATCCCTGGGTATCAATCTTCTGACTGAAATCAATATACCCTCAGCAAGGGAATAAGGGGTGAATCTATTTATTTATCTGATTATAAAAGATTTAAAAAAAAAAAATGAGATGTATGAAAAGAATAATATAATAATTTAAAGATAAAGGATATTATCACAACAACGTGGTCGATAGGAGCATTAAAGAATGATCGTAATTCTTGATTCACACAAAGTTTTGTATATTATTTTGTATTATATAATCGCAGATCAAGTATATACAATTTGACGTATTGGTAATTTTGGCAACTATAAGGCTTGGAAACGCAAATTATCATGGATCACGCAGTCGGGAAAGAAATTTAGGTAATAGCAACGGAGTAAAAACTGAAGAATCATCACATATCGTAAACTCCGGTGGTGTAAGAACAGTTGGTGAAGTGTTTGTGCCAAAAACATTTTCACTTAACTCACAAGAACCGACATGCGAACAGCTTCGCGCCATGTGGATGTAAGTTTTTTTTTTATTATCTTTCAGAATATAACCATTTTTCCCATGTACTACATAGTTTTTCAAAAAGGCAATCCCGAGCTGCAGAAATAACTAATGAAATTCCAACATATAGAGATCCCTTTACTTATAATGTTTGGGAGCCTCTTTTGTTGAACTCTCGAATGCTGGGATCGTAAGTGTTTTTCTTCCTTATACATATATTAGTTTTAAATTAACGCAAAGCCTATCTATCTTGGACAATTTTGCGAATAATTTATCATCATAGCACATTATTTAAGTGGAACTTCAATGTTTACGTCTATTAGGCAAGGGATACAATACTTCCAGCTTCAATATCAGCAACAAATAGCAAGCACTACTGACTGATATACTACACAACTCACACAGAAAAATTCAGTTGTTAAAATTGCATTAATATGCCTTAATATGCTTAATCTTGCTTATGTCCACAATGCCTACAGTCTGGAGTGTGGATCCTTAAAATGCATTAACATATATTTATCATTTGAATGTCGATAACTATAGAATGTCGATTTTTTCTGACAGAAAAAATTAAATCAGTTGCCCCGTTCGAAATGTATTGCCAAAACAAAATTTTTAAAGCTTTTCCGTCGGCTTTTTCGTTTGCTTAGTGTCCTTAAACCTTTTTATGTGTTCATAGCTCTTGAACCTTTAAGGACACAAAGTTTTTCAAAAGATGGCGTGGAAATGTTTTTTTTTTAGAAATTTACAAGACTAATCCAAATTTAATAAATATCAAAATACGTTTAAAAGTGTGGGTGTGGAGTTGGTGTGGAATTTTAGGGACATGATAACATTTGAATTTTGAAAAACATTTTAGGATACGAAGCTTTACTTCTACATCGTTTTTAAGACCCCAAAAACTTTTGACATAGCTTGCAAGCCTTTAGAGATCTGAGTTATGTGTCGTGGAAAAGGTATTCAGGAAATGTATTTAGTAATTTGTGGTCGAAATCGATTTGACGCATCGATAGAAATTCGCAAGATAAATAGGATTTTGTTTTTGATTCAATATAAAAAAAAGATTTAACATATTTTGTTGTCAAATGTTATTCTCTTAAAAAAGCTAATAGAAACAGTAGCCCGGATTTACCGACTTTAAAAATAAATTTAAATAATTTTATATTAATAGATTTTGGCAGAGTTATCTCGTCTTCTATAAAAGAAACTATAAACTATAATATTTTAAGAACGACATTTAATTATAATATATTTATATGTTCTATGTAAACGTTCTAATATTAATTAAATTCATTTAAGGATTAGGATGAGCGCAAGGGAAAGAGCCAGGTCACCTGTTTTTGGCCGTGTTCTCAATCGGGAGCCAAATGTACCACAGCGTATTCCATTTGAGCATCATCAAAGATTGGATGAATTTGGATCAAGCGCTTCTGGCTTAAGTCACTCTCGTTATTTTGGCGCCGAAACGCGACCACAAACAGAAGCTTCTTCCTCAATTCGTAGGTCTAGCAAAAATCGGCATATGGGAATCCCAAATATTACCGGAAATAATCCAAAAGAAAGTAAAAATTCAGTTGCTATACAAGGTAGCTTTCAGAAGCTTAAAGAGCTAATTTGGACTGAGAGAGCCAAGGAATTAATAGATCAACGTCGAGATGAGGAGTTGGCAGCGCGTTCGGCTGCCCTTAAAGAAATTGCTAACGGAAAAAAGTATGTACACTATTAAAAATATAATTTTTTTATTAATAAATTTCAATCAAACAGCTTACATTCAGATTATCATCATCAAGTCGGTAGCTTATCTGATTCTTTATTAATGGATGAAAATCGAAGTCCTGCAGAAAATAGATACCAAGATAGTGACGCCAATCGGAAGTCAATTCTAAATGAGCAACATTTTCAAAGTAATAAAAATAGCCATAGATCTGGTTTCAGAGCAACTACGCGTCGCATTGGAAATACCCCTTACAATAATAAAGAGGTTCAAGCAAATAAGGAACTTAAAAGCTTGTTTTCTGGAAGCAATAGAGCTGCCCGCATTAAAATTCCAGCAACTGAGTTTATATCAGATGATTCCGCCGAAAGCGATCTCTCCGTTGTTGGAATCCCAAGAACATACCCAATAAGAAAATCACACTTCAGAGAGAGAAATCGATCACTTCTAAAAGAGGTAAACCGTTAATTAGAGTTAGGAATTTTCACACGTTCTTATATAAGGATATATTAGTTTATATATTAGGATATATAGGGATATATTTTAGGATATAGCATATATATTAGGATATTATTAGGATCACTTGCCGAGTCGATCCTGCCATGACCTGTCTGTTTGCACTTGGGGTTTTTGATATTCAAATCAAAAAATAAATAATTAATTAATTTAGGAAACACGTTTATTGTAAAATATGTACATAATGTACATATATAATATACATATGTATATGTACAAAAGTAAATACAACAAGAGAACATCCTATAGTCGAGTTACCCGACTATACACGTACTCAGCTAGTGGAATATCAGTAGAAATTGTGAAAAAAATGACATGAAAAAAAATTAAAAATTCTTCAAAAGTTTATGCGTGATACTTTTGGGCGGTTTGTGGGCGTTAGAGTAGGCGTGGCAAAAAGTTTTTGGCGTGGCTTTGTGGGCGTTAAAATGGGTGTCTCGTCAATATTTCTGGAAGCTGCATGCTTAATAGCTTTTGTAGTTCCTGAGATCTCGACGTTCATACGGACGGTATGATTTTGTTTATATGGTCGGAGGCGCTTCCTTCTGCCTGTTACATACTTTTCAACGAATCTAGTATATCCTTTTACACTACGAGTAATGGGTATAGATAAACAAAACCAAATTCACATTTTTACGAAATCTGTAAGCACTGAGCTTTCGGTGCACTAAAAGTATCATATCCACTGTGAGGAAATGACTTTTCGCCCACCCTTATACATTTTCCCACTTAGTTTAATAAAAATCTAATAATTTTACTATTCTACATTAAAGCCACAAATAAATGGCAATTTTCATCGATATTTGAGAGGATTACCGACATGGCCTTCCAAAATGTCTACACAAAAAATAGAAAGCAGTAACTTTTTATCTTCGGAAAATTTGTTAGGCAACAAACTGGATATATTTGAACATCAAAATCATCCGAATGATGATAATTATTTGGCATCTTTAGAAAGCAAAGAGCAATTAAAAGTGTTAAATGAACAAAAACGAGCAGCTGATGGATTTGATCTTGGATTCTATGAGTACGATAATTATTAAAGAGTCTGTGGTACCTCTCTAGCCGCTAAATGTTTGTGGAATACATTAGTATCATTAATAAACATTTTAATTACACCTAATAAAAATTTTGATCTGAATTGTAAATACAGGCGAATGTTAATTTAAATGCCTATCACTTTTTTAATATTTTTGGAAGTTACTAGTTTGCAAGAAATTTAAATAACTTCAATTTGGTTCTAGCATGGTATTAAAAGTCCATTTGAAATGAAATCGAAACAATTTCTGGATTAAATAATGAATATAATATGCTACAATTATACAGATATTAAAAATACCCTTCACATATTGGAAAGTATTGTCGGGTAATGTATTTGTGCCTCCCTAATTTGAGATAAACCTTGAACGAATTTAATTTTGGTCAACTATTTCATGTTACATCTAAAAGTAAAAACTCACCGCACTTTAAAAATCAAAACTATTTTTTTTATTTAATAATATGAGGTGGTGACGATAATTCCATTAAAAGGGCAAACTGTCTGTCACTATGTCGACCATGTTGACGAATCAAATAATGTTACGTTTGGACTGCTTCCAATCGATTACATTCAAATACAAATATTAAATTATTGGACTAGTCTGTCAATATCTATATATTCAGAATTTCGGAAAACACATTGAACATAGAAAAAAAATAAACTTGCACGGAAGTACCTACTTTAAAATTATGTAAAACAGAAGTTTACTATTTATTAACTATAAACATATCACCATCTATAAGTAGGTTTTACTTTTCAAATACATATAGAAATAACTAATAAAATAACGACGTGAAGCTCAATCCGGATGTTATTTAAATTCCTGTTCTCGAACTTAATACGTAAAGATAAACTAACGATCTGTATTAAAGTTCATTCAGAATTACACTATTGTAACCAAGAAGTCATTAATACGGCATTGTGCGCAAAACGTAAATGTACATCAATACCTGTCGTTATATATAATTATTATACAACATTTTAAAGCTCGTGCCAACAATCGTTAATAATAATGTAGAATACAGATTTCCTATCTAGTATGATGCTCATTGAATTATTCAATCAACAGGTGTGGAATATTGATTTTAGTTTGGCTGGTAAAAATGTTGTATGCAAAAATAAATGTAAGATGTAACATATCGAAATATTATTAATATTATACAACCTAATAATAATAGCTAAATATGTACTTTATTGGTGAGAATGTATTTAAATCAAAGCACGTATCAGAGCTAGCTTGGATTATTCTGAAAACATGTGGTATTTATATCCAACATTTTTCATTCATTTGATAGAATGCCTGCGTCCACAAGCACAAAAAAAAGTTATAAGAAACATTAACCAAATTCAATTAAATAAGGCAATTCGTAATCCTTTAATTTTTATATATTTCTTTTACTTCAGAAATTCCCATTAGAGTGTTTCTAAAACTATAACAAACTAAAAAAGTTCTGATTTTCTGATACAGTTTGACCCCCTGAATTAGGAAATTACATTTTAAAAATTTACTTTATTTTTATTTTAATGTTTATATATTTTGTAAAATAACCATCAGGATCTATGCATGCTATAAAAACTATCTTTGATAAACATTGATTAAATGGAGCTGGTAAACACATGTTGTATTAAACTAAACTAAACCTTGTATTAAATACATAGATATTTAATTGTAAGTCCCGTGACAATAATTTAGAATTTTGTAATTGCAAAATATAGAAATCAGACAATAGGATGCTTTTTATCAGTAAAAGAAAGATTGACAAGTAAAATTCAGAAATTAAATATTATCAAAAATTCCTGAAATCTACGCATGGTTGGGGTTTTTAATATTAAAATAATAAAATAAAGAATTATTTAATTTAGGAAACACGTTTATTGTAAAATATGATGTACATTATAAAATGTGACAAAATAAAATTATACATACCTTATATTGTAATTCAAGTTGTTTCATGGTCTTCTCGAAAATTTTTTTGTAATGATAGATGGTTATATCACTTCGGGGAGAAGTCTTTAACACGGTTACCACGCTGTTCATATATTTATTGATTTATTGATTTTACTAATATGATTGTGATTTGTTTACTAATTATTATATTGGATTTTGGTCTAGGTTTGGTTGGAAGAAGTAACAATCCTTTAACATAGCGATCGAATTTTTTCCGTATTTGGGTACGAGCAAAGACACTAAAATAATTCTAGTGTCTTTGGTACGAGGTTGTGTATGTAGGCTTCAGTGGTAAACTATGGGCATCAGACCCTGCAGTTCCACAATTCAACAATGTTAAAAACCATGGGTTCTTAATATTGGGTGTACAACTTATGTTTCAATTTCGACTCACAAAGCCATCGTAGCGCCGCATTCAAATTCGAAACCAAAACAAATGAATTTCAGCAGCTTTTAGAAGCCATGCTTTTATTTGACCCATATCATACCTGACCCGTCGAACATCTGGTACCGACTATAAAAACTTTTCCTTCACAAGTATTAAACAATCATCTGCGCAGTCAAAAAATATTTTAAAAAAAGTCCTCATACGAATAAACATCAACATTGCAGAAGGAGACATAGATGTAAAGTTAAGGTCCTGCCCAGTGGGCGACTTTGGGGAAGGACTCCCTATTAGGATTATACCCATACAGAATAACTTAAAGTATAGCTCCAGCGAAACAATGACGAAATTGCTGATGAGTTTTGGTTTATTATCTTGGTTTTATTAGCTTTTGGGTATTTGACAATTAGGTAGCTAGCTCTCCAGTACCTAAAACCGGAATGAATTTAATTATTCTATTAAGAAGCGGCCATCCATCGTCTTGGTCCCGCTCCGTAAACGATCTACCGATGTCAGCAATTTTCCAATTGTTTCAACGGTGCAACGCGGTGCGGCTTAGATTTCGGTCAGTGGTTGCGAGTGTGCGATGGTGTCTACGCTGCAGTTCTTCGGGTGGCTCCCAAGGATGGTAAGGGGGCTCGCACTAGAAAAGAGCATTGATGGGTGTTACCTCCTCCGCACCATAATATCATCATATATACATACAATAAACAAATATAGACAGATAAGCCGAGTTGTCATATATTATAATTCTATCCTATCATCCGCAGATAATTCAGAAACGATTTGGCAAACTTCGAGAACTTGTCGATGCATTTTTATGAACGATAAATGTTTGTAGACAAAACCACAGCCATATTGCACTCTTCTAGATTTCCAACGTTTCAACTTCGCATTAAAGTTCCTATTTTCTAGCGCAAATTTCAACGATTGGGATTCAGTGTATATATCAACACTTCGCCGTACAGATAAACTCGAAGGTCATAATATTGTTCACTTTGGGGTTGTGGCCCTGAAACATAGGCAATAGGTCGATATTTCTTTTCATCAATCTGAGAAAGAACGGTTCCGATCAAGAAATTTGAGGCAAGTGGACAGGTGAAATGGCTTGGGAGCAAAAGGTTTCCAATTTCTGTCATAGTCTTATCAAAGACATTATAATAACAAGATTCTTAATCAGAATCAATAGCCGAGCCGAACTGGCCATGCCCGTCTGTCCGTGTGTATGAACGTCGGAATCTCAGGAATTTAAAAGCTAGAAAGATTAGATGAGATAAAGCATGCAGATTTTGGAGACATAGGACGTAACAACAAAAATGTTTTGATATTTTTTAATATTTTTTTTTGTATTTTTTGTTGTAAATTTCTATCGATATGCAAAAAACTTTTTGCGACGCCCATTGGTAAGATTGGTAAGATCAGCCTGAATTGTGTCGGTCAGCGAGGGAAAAATGTTTGTTGACTTCCATATAGAATTTTTAAAAAATTCTGGTTCCCTGAGTCAACTTGGCAAACTTATATTTAAGGGTACAAACATTTCGCTTATCAGCATAGCAGCGTAAGGCCAAGATCCTTTGATTTATAAGAGCAGAGTATCAGAATCAAACCCAATTTATAGAAGCTATATGATATAGTAGTTCAATTTTTTTCAAATGAAAACAGAAGTTGTATATTGCCAAAAACTGGTGTATACCGAATTGGAAAGCTTTATGATCAAAACCAACAACTTAGTTCTCTAGTTTTTGATCATAAAGTTTTGTGATTCTGTATAATTCTGTTTTTCGACAATATAAAGGATATCAAAAGCAGTCAAAAGAATTGTCGTTAAATTAATAAGATAAATTAATGCAAAAGTAGCAAGTAGCAAGTAGCAAGAAAAAATAGTAATAAAAAACAACTTCAATTTTAAAAGTGTTTGTTGATTTTGGGCGGTAAAATAAGCCCACCATTATAGTGGACTTGGCAATCTTCTACGTTTCTACAATCCATATTTTCAAGCCGAAGCTAGCTTTCATTCAGGTAAAAAATAAAACAAAATTACATATTGATTCTATAGTATAATTTCATTTCAAATTGTAGAAAAATCTACTATAGTAGCACGATCAAATTTAATTAAAATAATTATAGTGAACGCCCACATTTGACGTGTTTATATTACTCGGAACATATGTTGGTCCAGAAGAACATTTAAGGCAATTCCGTTTTCGCGGCCTATGTCTTGATTTTGATCCATGGCAGTGCATTGCAAAACGAAGTTCCTCCGCCATTTCTGAGCACAGAGATTGATTTTCCGTATTTAAATTTTTTCTGGAATTCCAGCAAAACTCAAAAATGGCCACCACAACTGCAAGCGCAAGTCCACAAAGGAGAACAACAAATACGCCACCTGGAATACAGTGTTGAGCATTTTTTTATATATAAAATCAAATATTGTTATACCAATATTTTCTACTCCAAGTGCATTTGCTTTGGACTCCTTACTCTTATCGTCTCTGTTGCAAACGTCACCTGTATTTTTCCACCATTTGTCATATAATATTTGAATAATTCCCTTTTCTTGTAGCTCCAAAATAGCAAGTGAAATTTTATCTCTCCAAGGAGAGCCCTTGGGCGTGGCAATACCATAACCTTTAGAATCCAGCAGGCCTCCTATTTGAGTCAAATTACAATCACGTTGAACAGCATAGTCCAGCATTGTAGATTCCATCAAAAAAGCATAGCTTCCTTCCATTACCCGTTTAATTCCGTCTTCATAGGTTTTAACAAATACACCTGTTTTCCGGTTTTCCATATAACGCCACATTTTTTGATATATACCAATTTTGGAATCCTTAAATAGAAATACAATTTTTATTCAAAGTTTTTAACATATATATAAAAGTGCCTTAAAAATCGTCGGATATAAATAAAATATTGTTTGTTTTCTTGTATTCTATTTTATTTCTTCGTTCGTTTCTATAACAGCTAGGCGACGAATTCGGAATCGACTGACTGATAGTGGCTAAAAATTATAAATATCCATTGCAGAGTATTTACAATTTTATTTAATTGGAAACATTTGGGGACCAAGTTCCTATTAATCTAGATTAACGTTTAATTCGTTTTAATGGGGGCTAAATTTCGCTTTGTATATCCTTGCAGAGGGTAAGTTTGGAAAGCAAAAAATTATCAAAGTTAAAGATCAGCAGTCGATGTTACAGTCCGTCCGTCCGTGTGGTCGCGGCATTTTTTGACGGTCTCTGCGCGTTAGAATCTCTATGCTTAATCTCAATCTTTTGGTTTTTATAGTTCCTGAGATCGAGGACTTCATACGGACAGACGGACGGATATGGCCCGATAGACACGGTTACTAATCCTGATCAATAATACATCTACTTTATAGCGTCGGAAACGCTTCAAACGTTTCAAACTTTTCAAGAATCTTGTATGCCATTCTACTATACGAGTAACGGGTAAACTTCTTCTTGGACAATTTAAGCCCTAAGCCTGAAAATAATAATGGTTTTAGTTGTGTTTACTGAAACCCAAAAAAGTTTGAATTCCATCAGACTTTTAAAAATAGTTTATTACTATTTTAAAGTATTCTTAAACATTATATCTTACTAATTTCAGTCAACTGATGTGAATAGACAGTTTCACAAATAATGACTGCTAGGTCGGGTCAGTCTAAAATTTAATGGTGATCGGGCGAGTATGTACTCAAGCTTTTATTAATAAGGATCGGTCAAACTTAAAAATAACCTTCTCATATTGTATTTCCTTGTCTAAGAGTTTTACAAAGTTTTAAAACACTCATGTACTACCGGTATTTCTATTTTCCGTATGTGGAATCTCCTATTTATTTAGTTTCCGATTTCTCGTAGTTCATACGCCGGAATGACAAGATAAGTTAGACTCAGATAGTAATATAAATATATAAATACCTTATAAGCCAAATATCTATCAGTTTCACAATTTTACTTTATGCGCTACGACTGTAGTAAGTATTAAATTACGTGACTTAATAAATTATGATGTTATGCAAATAAACATTAAAATGGTTATGTATTTCGTTTAAAATATTTACCCTAAAAAATGTCATTGTAGATCCACCTTCCAAAGTTCCATATGATATTTCTGTTTGCTCTGCCAAATCTGAAGCGCTTTCTATTGGTGAAATCATCCGTTCAACAGTTAAAAATGCAGCTAAGTTGGCAGTGTATGAAGATATTATGATTAGACAAAAAAAGAACCAGCATCCGCCAACAATACGCGTCGAGGTTGCCTAAAATAAAAAGGTATTCGGATTGAAAGCGTCTGTAAAAATATAGTTAGTTACAAAAGAAAATGGTATTTTTCAGTGTCGAGAAAAGTTTACCCTTTTACTCTACTTAACTGGTATACATATACCATTATGGCCATCTGATATTTCAACCCCATTAAACTAGGTAAATTATATATTCATATTGATTTTTTATACCCATTACTTGTAGAGAAAAAGGGTGGGTTCGTTGAAAAGTATGTACCAGGTAGAAGGAAGCGTTTCCGACCCTATCTCGGGAACTACGCTAGAATGTTAAGAGTAGACATTTAGATTCTAGTAACGACTACGCTGCGCAGGTTTGTTTCATTGCCCCACTCACTAAACGCCCAAACTTTTGAAAAATTTTCTGATTGTCTTGATCTGATATATTCTTGATCAGGATCACTATCCAAGTCGATCGGGCCATATCCGGTTGCCTGTCCGTCCGTCTGTTCGCCCGTCTGCTCGTATGAACCGCTCGATGTCAGGAACTGAAATTGAGATTTGACATGCAGATTACAGAGACGCAACGCAACGCAAGATTGTATCCTGATGTTGCCTTGAACACGATCTCAAAATTTGACAAATAAACTAGTTCCGTGTATGTTTCTACTATATGTTAAGTGCCAAATTTACTACTGCTTCGACAGATCTTAGGATTCGGACAAACGCACATAGCTAGATCAACTCGGCTGGTAAAGAAAAATTATAATTCATAGAGTCGGAAATACTGTCTCGTACAAGTTAAATAACTTTTAACTAACCTAAACCAATAGAAATAACGTCTTTAAAAATATAAGCATCAAAGATACATAGCAATCAAAATGTAACGTTTTATATTTCACGTAATATAGTTTCTGTAATATAGTTTTGTGAAGTTTTGCAAAGGTGTTCAAAATGATTTACATAATACATAAAATGCATTTTGTGTAACTAATTTAGACCACCCCATATAATATAACTTCTTGTTTTGTTTTCCAATTGGGGTTACTCTTTGTTACTCTTTATGGAGTGCTTTTTGGATGTAAGTTAATGGTCGTACCCTAGGATATAAGTCAGAACCTTGTTGCATAAGAGCGCCAATGGCAAACCAAAAACTATTTTTTAAAGTAAAATTGTTTTGGATTCGAACTAAGTCCACTGTATTATCATCCGAGTCTTCTTCATTAACATCATTAGGTAGTGGTAAAGGTAAAGTACCGTGATCACAAGTAGTATCATCATATTCAACATAATTGGTGGAATTTTTTATTTTGCAGTCTGTACTTAAATATACTTCATCATTATTTGACATTTTTTGTTTGTTTGTTAACTCCAGTTGTTCGTCAAAGCCATTTACTTTTTGAATTTCGCGCAATATATGGTCACAAGCCATTGAACATGGTGGCTTTGAATTGACCCATTCGATCGGGGATAATCGAGCAACAATCCAAATGGAGATTGATACAAAAATGTATCCAAAAGCAATATAAAACCAAATTTCAACAGCGAATGGAGCAATAAATGAGAAAAATTTCGTTTGAGCTCGGTCTGAAATCTGAAATATAGCAAATATTAATTTTATTATACTTTTAAAAACGTGATCAATTTAAATAAACCTTTAAAGTAAGTTATTTTAATCTTATAATAAAAGGACCTTTACACATGTGACGTATTTATGTATACCTTCGGATTAAGTCCAGATCCTTGGCGTAAGAATGTTCCTGTTATAAACCAAAAACTGTTTGATATAGAAAACTGATTTTCCACTATATCCGTATCCTTGTAGCATGGATGCGGGTTTTTCCACTCATATGGAGAAAATCGAGCCATTACAAAGAGCGCGAAAGATACTAATATGTATGCAGCTAGCACATAAAGCCATATCTCGATTGCCAAAGGGTTCATAAAGGAGAACAGTCGTGTGGGTTGACTTGTCGGCACCTATTAAATTTGTCCACATATATGGAGGGAATTTATATATTTGATACTACAATTTTTAAATTTACTTAACTACACAAAGAAAAGTAAAAAAGTATACAAATTTAATTTTAGGCTTACCTTGAATAATATACCAATGCCCAAGTTCATAAATGGTTTTGTAAAGTCGATAACACTTTCCCGAGCGTAATTAATTGTCATTGAGGCTACAGCAAGATCAGCGCGCTAAGAAGTATTCATTTAATAATTATTAAATATTTTTAAAAGGTAAATAGTGTCAATCGTAAAATAAATATATTTTAAAGTTTATACTTGCCCTTTCCATTAATTCCTGCACTATTCCATTCCATGAATTAGTCTCTGGTATGTAAACACCGTACATATTATCGGGAACTAATTCAATTTTATATTGAAACCCAACTTGTGTGGCGATCGCTTTCAAAAGATCAATACAAAATCCTTCAAACCTTATATTTCCAGTAAGATTTTTATCTTCTTTAACCATAACGTACGGGCGCTCCTAAAAAATTGTAACAATTACTAAGGCAACTGCCTTACATAATTCGAGCTTTACAGTGCCAAAAAAAAAAGCATTGCCCTTACTCGGCTTAGAAGATAAGCAACTCTCACACTTTCTGATTGGAAAGAGCATAGGACCTCATCGTAGGATGAGTAGTATGTTGGGTGAAGTGTAGCATACTTTTATGGATAACTATTAATGTTAAATGGTTATTGGTGGTCATGGTAGTGGGCGTAGGCAGCATAATAGCTGCTGTGGGAATTGGCTATATTTTTGTTCGTCCTGATTCCTGTCGTCCGTAAGCTCATAGCCCGTTTTTTTGTGGAGATCATGTAATGTATTGGGTTCCGGCTTCCACTTCTTTGTGGATTTAGGGCGGGGAATAATTTGCGTCGCGGCTACTCGCTTGACACGTATTCGCGTGCGATTACATGATCTCCACATAGATTATGTCATAGTTATCATCATAGTTTTTCATCATAATGGTTTCTTATTCTTTTTTAAAATCTGTAATTACTATCAGGGTATAATATTTATTAATTTTTGGAATTTTAGAAATTATCAACTAACATTTTTTCAAATTTATGTACTAAAATTTAAGCTGATTTTATTACGAAAATTTGAACAATTTTTGTTTTGTCAGAAGAAGTATTTAAAAAAGTTAAAGTATTTAAATTTTTACCAAACTTACATAAAAACTAATTAAAACATACATATTGACAAGTCTCGGAAAATGTTTTTTTTTTTAATAATGGCTTTCATGGGACTATCAGATACCAGTACTCAGCTAAAGAGAGTTTAGCTAAATGTTGTCTCAACAAATATATACTCGCAAGAAAAAGTCTCTACCATGTCTCCCCACAGTTTTGTAATTTGTGGGAGTGAGAGAGAATTTAAATTTAAAAAATAATAATTTTAATTAATACAAAATTATTAATAGGAAATCGAAAGACTAGAATGCAAAGAAATCACAAAATTTATCAAAAGTTGAGCCAAATGTGCCGTAAAGCCAGCTTCATACATTTTCTCAAGATATGAATTAAGTAAGTATCAATATAAGTTGTTGTTTCTAACCTCTCTAGTCATAACGACCAATGTTATATTTGCGATATTTGAATCGTAGAAAGCCGTTGGATCCGAAATGTTAACGCCACCGTCGGGTTGCCAATATCCAACTTTTTGTATTTTTTCTTGCTTTAGTTTAAGAATATCAAGTTTAAATATGTTTCGCCGACCTTCCACAAAATTGACATTGCCGGTCAAACCGTCTGTGATGGCCTGAAGTATATAATTAAATATTTATATTAGATTTAACAAACAAAATTTTGTCTAGATGAACTTATATATCCCGAAAGAAAGATATAAGACCTCAGAACATTGTATGACGGGCAACACAAGGAGACTGCTATATAGAGTCCGACTATAAACATGCGGTTTTTTAAGCAGCACACACGTACACGTATTGACGAAGCGCTCTAGGAAAGTATATATACACGAAGTAATGAGTATATGATGTGTGTATTCGATCACGCGTAATACACCAATTAATAAGTGGCGGGAAAACAGCTAAAAATACATTTTATACTGCCATATGTGCCAAACCATTGATGTCAGGGACTAAAACACGAACACAAACAAACAAAACAGGTAAAAAAAAACAATGACATCATAGTTCGAGAAGAAAATACTTAAATAAATACAATATCTAAAATTACCTCCTTCGGTACGTATTAAAGAAATTTCAAAGGGGGAAAAAATATTTTCATAAAACGTGCCAAGTGAGTTATTATTGATAGTGCATTTATTTGTAAAGTAAGGTGGCGTAGCTAAATCGATGTTGACCTATGGATGTGGGAGGACAAGGACTACCATAACTGGTCTAACCTACTGATCTCCTGTCCATTCCTCTCTTCCCTCGATAGTTCTAAGCTTAAAGTTGTACTCGACCCGATGTTACCTATGTATGTAGTGGCCACGTGAGCAAAGTGGAACCACACCGCCCTACTCACGCTCTTGCTTGCCGCCAGAATCGCGAAGAGTATATACCTACACAAGTGATCGCACGTATATTTGTTATAACTAAGAAAAGCGACGAAATGTAAATAAAGTCATTAAATAAACAATTCGACATAGTCAGCGTTACCTCTTACAAAACGGGACTCTGCACTGATAGACATTAACAATGTACGCATCGTCTTATGTGGCATACTTTTAAACAGCTCTATCTTATCTTAATTGCTTGCATAACATAACCAATTGAATCCATAGTTATTTGATAGCTAAGTCAAGTATGAACTGTTTCTGGTATACAGGTATACCTGTATCAACACTAAAAAAACAAAAAATCGCAAATTATAAAGAAAAACTCCTTTTAGAGAGCTGTAATAACGCCCAGAAAAAGGCATAATTACACAAATATTTGTTGTATATCTGCCATACTCGGTTATTGGTTCTCACAAAAGGGTAACTAGGTACCCTTTACATATGTATACATATGTGTTTTTGAAGGAAATATGTTCATCCTACAGACGACAACGAAGTCGTACCTGAAGGCATCGATCCACTCATTTGGGTTACAGAAGTCTAGACCCGAAAAGCGACGATCAACCCTTACATCTAGCTGGACTGCGTGGAAGGCCCACTCGCAATCTTCCACATAAGTATAATTCACTCATTTATTAATCCTTATTAAATCATATTTCTTAAAGAAAGCTGTTAATCTTTATATACGTACTGCATTTATTTGGTTATACAATGAAATTCCATCATTCCAGGTTTGATCGGATGTGCAGGAGAGGTTTTTGATATAAAGATTTTGACGATTATCTAAATTTAGAAAGTGTAATCCAGTCGCAAACGCGTACACCGAATCAAACATTAAAGCGGACTCTGTCTAAAAATTATTAAAATTAAAAAAAGTTATATTGTTGGAGTAGTAAGTGTGTAGGCGTGTCATAACACCCAGTGTCATAAGACCCACGGGCCCTATTACTTTTAAACGGGTCAAAAAGTCCGCTTCGAAAATGTTCTAGCGCCCGTTGGCTTTATGACACTATTAAACTGCGTTATAACGCCAATGAGTAATATAACACTCTTAACAGTGTCATAATTCCCACAATTTCTTAAAACTTACAAAGCATATCAAGACATATAGTTAGGATATTTAAAAAAAGGATCAATAAAATATATAAATTTCCGTTTCATTTTTGTTTTTAGAATTCCTTCCCTTAAAACGCAGCCAGGAATGTATTTCAAAATAAAAACGCGCTATTGTAGTTATGCGGGCTCGTAGGCGTTATGACATGCACCCAATTATAATAATTGCTTAATAAGTATTAGTTACAAGCGTTATAACACAAATATTCGTGTGTGGGCGTTGTGACACTGAGTGTTAAGATACTTGGATTTCTTACCTGTATATAAGGAATTCCATTTATAATTTCCAATCCATTGTGTTGTAATTTCTGCATTTGATTTATTACTTCGAGATATCTTTTGCTATCGACATCAACAAGCCGAAATGCAGTTATATTTACGCTGTTATATCTGAAATCTTCCAGATCATATGTCTCCAAGTCCTGTACAAAATTATGAACCATGTTACAATTAATAGATTGTCTTGGGTCCAGCATTATTAATTTACTGTTTTACTTACGAATGTAGTAAACATATAATGGTAACGATGATCATTCATTTGTAGTTGTAAAATCTAGAAATAGAAATTTTATATATTTTTTAAGAGACAAGTGTAAAGATAGTATGTCAATTTCCTAAATTATTTGAAATATGCATTGAAAACTTTCACATTTAACACGTTAAAAAAAAACTGACCAAATAAATGTCTACGTGCTTTTGGCGTTAAAAATACCGAAAATTATGTCCTATTTATCCGAATCTTGCTATAGGGAAAATTTTCGTGGGTGCACTCAGAGTAATTTTTTCATGTGACCCTGTATATTAATCTCTCATTTATCTGACCATATTACAGACAAATAGTATATTTCCATTTCAAAATATATTATACATTTTACCACCGCAAAGATAGATATTCTGTTTGTGTTGGTTAAGTTCATATTCCACTATTTACATATGTATGTAACTAATACGTTTACATCATTTGCCTGACAATGTGTGGATTTTACTGTTTCACTTGGGATTCTATTTGTTACATACTTTTCAACTAATCTAGGAGAGCCTTTAACTGTACTAGCGTAACGATTATGTTATGTAAGGTTTCAAAAATAATAAATTAAATGTATAATGCCTTGCAGAATTAGCATCAGAAACTGTTCTTACGGATCTAAAAAACGTTTTTATGTGAGATGGATTTGTATCCACTATAATTTTGTAAATTTCCTTTTGACGTATCGCTCGTAGGACTTGACGATATGAATCCGGACTGGCTTGCCTTATATACATTTCCGCTTTTGCCTCAGTAGATGAATGCATCAAATTAAATAGACCTACAAATAAGAATGTAAAAATATTTTCGATAAATAGTTTTGCTGTTTGGTGAGTTGATAAGATTATATACAAATTCTGATGATATATTATATATAAATAATATATGTTTAAACAACGGATTTAGCAGTAAATGAAATGGTACGCTTTAGTCGAGTTCCTCATCGATACCCGTTACTCAAATAGTGGGAGTGCCAAGTAAAAATTATAATTCCTTTTAACAAATCGATAGAAATTGGCAAGGCAACAAATGAAAAATATATATATTTCTTAAAAGTGTGGGCGTGCCAGGGTTGGGCAGTTTGTGTACGAGCCCGAAATATTTGAGCATATCGACAGAAATTGGTAAGGCAACAAATTAAATGAAAAAAAAAACACTTTTACAGAAATGTGGGCGCCTTGTGAGCGTTACATTGGAAGTAACAAAAATATTTTAAGCATATCGATAGAAAGTGGCATGTGAAATGATAAAACCAAAACAATTTAACATTTGGCACAAGTGTGGGCGTGGCAGTTTTGGCAGGTTTGTGGGTGCTAGAGTGGTCGTGGCAACGTTTTCAAATAACGTGCGCTGCGTCTATTTCTCTTCTCATTTCTTCCAGCTTTTATGGTAAGGAGATCTCATACGGACGACATGGCCAGATCTCTTCGGTTTGTGATACTGATCAAGAATATATATTCTTTATTGAGTCGGAAACGCTTCTGTGTGACACCGCTAGTTTTCTTGTTAATTTCTAAGGTACACACAATTTTCCACTTTCTACTTTGCACTCCCATTAACGGTGTAATGGGTATCAGATAGATGAGAAATGTACTATAGCGTTATGTCTAGTTTTAAAATTGATTAGCTAAGTAACGGGTATTTTATAGACAAGACTTACAACTTCATTCTTGTTCGTTTGAATTATATATATATATAAATCAAAACTACATAAATATAAGAATCAAAATGTAGCATTTCTTATAAGGAAATTATGGAAAAATTTTAATCATTTGGTAAATGTCTTATTTTTCGACAAAAAAGTACTAATTCCGCGATCTCCTTTGAAGGCCTTAGTTAAAAAGCAATGTAGTTAGATTAGTTTGCAGCGTAGTGCCAAAACTCGATAATTTTTTGGTTTTATATTATTTGTAAATGTTGCTATTTGACAATGTTAATTTAATATCAATCAAGGTGACTGGTGTTTAAATAAATGATGATCGATATAATAATCCAATGTCAAGTATATGATATATGTATGTCGAATGAATAGAACAGGCAGAAAAAATATATAAAATATAGTTACCATAATCTTCCTCATAAATTATTGCCACCTTCGTCCAGTTCAAGTAGACCATTATATCTCTATATGCTAGAGTTAAGAGCGTATGCGACGGATATAAATTAACAGAAAATTCTTTGGAATTATATTCAAGATCAATTCGACCTTCAATATGGGGTATATCATAAGCTTCGCATATGGATTGTACATGACTAGCTAGAAGAGCATCAGTTGGGCCAAAAATTGCTTGAACACCTGCCTCCAACTGGCTGCAAACTTTTTTAGTAGTGCGAAACGAGTCATCTCGGGGCACATATTCAATATCGTATACCAATTGGGTATTTGGAAGAAGGGTCTTTTCCTTATTTATACGGTATATTGCGTATTTAAATGCAGATTCAATACTGCTTTCACGTTCATCGTCGGTAAATATGGCACCTGGTAATACAGCAAGGCCTTATAATAGTCGAAATAAATAAATTTTTACTGTAAACTTACCTACGCGTATTACTGGGGGCAATGCATTAGCAATGACGAGTGTGGAAAATATTATATACGAAAAACATATTTCTTTAAGGTACCTTCGGCCTTGTACATTTTCCTTTATTATGGTTTTCCGTTTTCTTCGTACCTAATAAGCATAAAAATGTTATTTTATTTAAAGGTACTGATACTTTTTTTTACCATTATTCTATGTGGATAATTCTGCTGAATTACATTCCGAAACTCTTTCTTATAATTTATTAGCGTAAAGACATTTGTTTAACACGAAGAATCGAATATAATTTGAGAGCAATGGAAAAAGCACCACTAATAAGAAAACCCACGAAAACACACCCCAAAGTTCTGAGCTTTAAGCTTTAGAAGCCAACAAAAAGGTACTCTTTATGCATGCAGTTTTTTTTGTAACAACATTTGTGTTGAGCAAAAATGCAAGAGTACTTTAAAATTAAAAAATAATGAAAAAACACATTACTCGTATTGAGTAAAACATTTTTCAAGATTAAAAAGAACTGATTCGTTTGACCAGCCCATATTTTGTAATATTAAAGACATTAATATTACGCACAAATTTTGAAAATAAAATGCTTTGACGCAAAGTTTTGAATTAACTAAATAATATTAAGTTACTTAATCGATAATTTCAAAATCATAGCCTTCTTGACATACATATATCACTGTGGACGTGTAGGAAGAAGCGCGCCAGAACAGGCGACGACTACATACACGTATACACGTATAAATTTTAATCTTCTGTGGTTGTCCGATCTTAATAGGTGTGAAAAAGCTTTCAGGCTTTAGGCATTCTTAGAATCTACATGTAGAGTACCAAACTCCCTAGGGGTTATAGTTTCTTGACGTTTATACGGAATGACAAACGATCAGACTGACGGGATGGGCAGATCGTCTTGGATAGGGATTCTGATCAAGAATATATATACTTTATGAGGTAGGAATACCTTTATGCAGTAGAAAGCAAAATGAATATTAATATATTTATTTCTTATTTTCGTTTATCAAGCAAAAACAACTGTATACTAGATTCGTGTGCAACAGGCGCGACCTTATGAAGTATACATATATGAATGTACGTGTATATTCTTATTTTTTACTGTTTTATCTTGCAAAAACATGTGTTGGTATTTTTGTATGAGCTTTTCTAAGCCAAATTTTGAGGAAAAACACCTAAGAGGTATGTCATCGCAACACAATCATTCCTGAGGAATGATAACCTACTTTATGATGCAAAAATTTGTTTGGATGTTCCCTATTTTTTTCAAGAAAGATCGCCGCAATATAGATATTACCAGTCGCTACCAATTTGAATATTGTTAGGATATTATCAGAGATTTTGCCAAATTTACAAAATAATTTAAGAATGAATTGAATAAGATATAGTATAAAAAGTCCTTGAAAACTGTAAAAGCTTACTTAGCAGTTAACCCTGTTAAAATATCCACCCTTAAATCACCATTTCTATGATTCATTAAGAAGTGTAACAGGTAACAAAACTGCCCATCCTGTACAAATGTAAGCTTAGTATCGAGTATGGTCGGGTAATCCACTTTCACAGATCCACAGATTCATTGTCTAAGAACTCAAAAAGTTTCAAAATTCAGATATATGGAATGTCGGCCTAATATATCCATTTAGTCAGAATGTAGTAAGCAAGCAATATAAACAGCGATATAAAAACTCTTCCAAAACAGGATCACTTAGCTTGACAAATTACATTTTGCTTGGAACCGCGCTTGCAATGCTTAAGGCGGCGATAACTTAAAACACGAATGTATTGCAAATACACTTTTCGTGAGCGACTTTTTATTTTACTTATTTTTGTTAAATGGACTGCATAGATTAAAAATAAAAGTCCCGTTAGTTTTTCAAGTAATTCTTATTATCTTTACATTCTTGAACAAATTCACAACTCTCAGGCTGTTCTTTAGAATTTTGTCAACAAAATAATTACAATTCTATAAAAATTTACAAAATATATATATAAGTGCAAAAATATCACATTTTTCAAAAGTATGGGTGTAAAAGTTTTGGGCGGTTTGTGGGCGTGCAATAAGTTTTTTGTTAAATCTGTAGAAATTTACAAAATATATAAAAAAATGAAAAAATATCAAATTTTTCAAAAGTGTGGGCGTGACAGCTTTGGGCGGTTTGTGAGCATAGGAGTGGGCGTGGCAAAAAGTTTTAAGCAAACGTATTGAAAATTTACAAAATATATAAAAAAATGAAAAAATATTATACATATTCCTTAGCTAAAATCACCGCTCAAATAAGTTACCGTTTACATATGAACTTTACATATCAACTTTTATTAAATATATATGCGAATATATTATTAAAATTTGGAAAAATAGTAACAAAGAGATTCTAGAAGAGGAAACAATAAATTTGGCGCGTTTTTTTACCAACCCAAAATTGCACGGTTTTTTAAAATATCAAATTAGAATATAACAAAAACATTCAACAAAATAATATTTGCATATCAAATACTGAAAATTTGTCATTTACATAAGAATACATATTTTTGTTACTTGCGTACTAGTAATTTTAGGGGGTAAGAGGACAGCACTGCTCCCAGGAAGAAAAAAAGTTGAATCTTAAGCTTAGAGACCAGGGAATAACAAATACAGAAATTAAAAAAATGCTTCATTGTTCTGCCAAAATGGTATTTAATGCCATTAAATATTTTTTGAAGCCTCACGTAAAACCACAGATTCAGAGGATCGACGCATAGTTTGTTTTTAGCAAGAAAAATCCTTTTGCATCTTCAAGGGATATATAGTTTGAGTTGAACTTCGAAAAACAAAACAAAACGAGGAGCTTCGAAAGGTGCCCCCAATTAGTCAAAGACATATTATAGCAATAATCTCACTTAAACGGGTCAGTCTCCAATAGGCGTAATATCGTCTAGACTGATGAGTCGAAAATAATGATATTTGGCTTACAGGTTCTGGACAGTATGCCAGTCAACCTCCAAACACAGAGTACCACTCTCACTCTCAAGACTGTCAAGCATGGTGGACGTAATATCCTGGTGTGGGTTTGGTTTTCATACAATGGTATGAGTTCCAAACATATGATTGGTGGTATTATGGAACAAAACGTTTATGTAAACTATTGTTATGTTTTGCTGCAGTACACTAAATATGCCCTTAAAATTGACATTCCAACACGATCCTAGAAACACGAGCACAGCGGCTAAGAATTGGATTACCCAAAATAAAATAGATATAATACCGTGTCCAGCACAATCTCCCGATCTAAAGCCGATTGAAAACCTGGGGGGCGACATTGAACAACATGTGCCGACGTACTCCCCCGACTCCTAAGGCTGAGCTTTGGCAAGTTGTGCAGGATGCATGGGTTCAAATTCCCCCCAAACGGTGCCAGGACTTGGTGGACTTCATGCCGCGTAGGTGCAAGGCTGTAATAGCCAACATAGGCTATGCAACAAAGTATTAGATCCCAATCACAGTCAAAAGAAAAATTAAGTTAGTTTTGAGTCATGTTGAATTTTTTTTGCTATTCTCTCCTAACACTGCCTTTTTAGTGAACATCAGAATTTATGCCTTTTATGGTTTTTTTACCCATATTTTCGAAACTATTGAAGAGATAAAAGTGAAACATTTGTTGAATTGTTTGAAATTAAATACCTAATCATGTTATAAAGAAATTTGTTCCATTAAAAGTGTAAAACATAGGATTTTTTTTCTTATCTTTATCTATTTTATCTTGCGGGTCAAAAGCACTACTATTTCAATAAACACAGCTGTGCATATTAAGCATATAACAAATTACCATTAAGCTAAACGTTTTTGAAATATTGAAGTTTTAAGTTTTAAAAATAAAACACAGAAAAATTTTAAATTATTAAAATTAGCCTGTTTAAAATTCTTGTTTTATTTCAACGAGTAATGGTTTTTGATGCACATCCAGAAATTGTTTACTTTTCTGTAGGTCGATCTGGGATCGTTCAAGGCACAAGAGCAGTTTTCTCACCAACATATGTACATATTTTAACGTTACGACAAAATTCCGAACGAATTTATATACATATACAACTTTATTAGTCTAGTTTACAGCATCGGAATATCAATTCCTATCTTACAATATAAGGAATATATTTATTTTTTAGCCAGTTCAGCTGATAGCCAATCAAGTCCTTCATATAGTCCGTGACCTTGGGTAGCACATGTAGATTGAATAAACCACTAAAAATATGTATACATAAGTAAATATCTGCGAAAGACAGTAACTTATACATACGTGGCGATTCCTTAATTGGTTAAGGCGCAACTTGTCCGTAAGCTCGGCAGCTGTCATTGCATTCGGTAGGTCCTGTTTGTTAGCAAAAATCAAAAGTACTGCATCCCTAAGCTCATCCTCCTGGAGCTGTGGCGAAAATAATATATGGTATTTGTTGACACGTATGTACATCGAATTCATTTAATAAAATGAGTACCATGTTCTGTAGTTCTCTTTCAGCTTCAGTTATACGATCACGATCGTTGGAATCCACTACAAATATTAGACCCTGTGTATTTTGGAAATAGTGTCTCCACAACGGACGAATTTTGTCTTGGCCACCAACATCCCAAACGGTAAAACATATATTTTTATATTCCACAGTTTCAACATTGAAGCCTATGGTTGGTATGGTGGTTACAATTTCACCAAGCTTTAATTTGTACAAAATAGTCGTTTTTCCCGCAGCATCCAAGCCAACTGCGTGTAAAAATATGTTAAGTTATGCACGTTGATTGCAAGTACTTAAAAATTTAGCGTTTACTAAAGGATTACATTTATATGTCGGAAATACTTAATGCAGTGAAGTATCGGATTTTAACAACATACCCATAAGAATACGCATTTGTTTCTTTCCAAACAAACGTGTCAAAAGACTAGATATGGTTAGTCCCATGTTTAATAATAAAATATTTTATTTCGTGTAGCGCAGAGTTTGTCTTAAGTAAATTGACGTGTAAACTAGTCATTCGATTAGTAATGCTGCACTTTTAAGAAAAATAGAACGATGCCAAAAAAATCCCGTATTCTATAAATACTGCAAACAGTATATTGGCCAGTTGAAACCAATGAAAAGAAACATAAAACTGCACGACATTCAATATCTTCTTGTATGCACCATTAAGATAAATTTTTTTAATAAAACCATTTTTATATTATTTTTGTAAGTGAAAATATTAAAATTTAAAATATATAAGGGTCTAGATGTACTGTGTCTTAGCAGGAAGTTCGCAAAAGCTTAGAGAGTATACAACTCAGACTATGTTTTCGTTGTTGTCGGAGTTACACAGTTTTTAAAAATCCCAACTGCTTCATACAAATGTCCTCTGTTCCCGAACTCTAAATGTCAAGAGGACCATATTTTGCATCACACGACTAATGGGTTGTAAAGGTGAAATCAAATTTTAAAACGAGTTTAATAATATTTAAGTACTATAAAGCTGCCTGAAAATACGTTTTTTTCTTCTGAATCTTGAACTCAGGTTACTCCTCTCTATTCAAAAAAAATTAAGAATTCGTTTATTAAGCAAAGGTCGGCTTGGACTGGGGTTTTGTGATTTCCGTCTCATAAGCCATGATTCCAAAAAATTTCCGGTTGCTAACATCACGACTGATCCTTACGTTTTTATTCATAACAAAATATGTGTTATTGCCAGTATAATAGCTATTATTTATTATTGCCTAACTAAGATATTTCGGAATCAGGCCGAGATAAATTACAGACACCAATTAGCAATGCGGCCCTAGTATAAGTGTATGGCGCACGCAATGGCTATATCGTGAGAAACTGAATGCATTATTCAAATTTATTTCTGGGTCTATCAACAACAGCATTTTCGAAATCAATCAAAGTCACTTATGGGAGAAAGCGCGCACACTTAATGTGAATTTGTTGCATAAATGTAAAATATGCAATAGAAAGCTGGATAAGGTTGGAGTAAAATACACGGTATGGACGGAAGGCAAATTTAGCTTGAAATTACTTGGAAATTCAAGCAAAGTTGAATTCCAACTTTACTGATGTGTTTCACAGAGGATTAAAATCATCTATAAATTTAGGCAGTCGCATTCAAAAACAAAAGCGACTTCATCTTCCGCGAGAAACGAATGTTTGAATGATCCCCATATATGAAAATGAAATAGATACTAAAATATGTTTAGTAAAAGTAAAAATTTTTTTTGAGGATGGTGGGGTGCTTGGTGGGTCACGCCCACTTTGCCAAAATAATTGTTAAGGTGTGTATAAGACTAGTTAACAAAAGTATCATCGTATCTTAAATAGTTTATAAAATATTAATTTATCCCAACAAAACAGGTCAAATTCCCCATAGTGCAGTGTAAGTGCACTCTAACTTCTCGCTTAAACTAATATGGTCCAGCTTATATTTCGATTACCACGTCCGAGCATAGTCTGCACAGGGCCTTATATGGTGTTTCTTTTTATCACATTTTAAGTATTAATCTCTTCTACACAGGAATCTCAAAATGTCGGATAAACATTACCAGGGTATAGACTACTGTTTTTAAACTTACAACTGGTTTCTCAAACGTCAGAAGTAATCATTTTGCTGACAGAAGTAAGAAACTAAGCAAAGAAAAAAATAAGATTTAATTTTTCTGGGCTTTTTTTAAAGTGCCCAGTTCATTAATTTGTATTATTTCATTATTAAATAAATTTTAATCAATGTATATGAAAAAGTTATATTCAAAGTATTAAGGTTATGTGTGACTCCCTGCGGAAAGGTTCCTTATTCGTCCAGTTGGTCATTATAAATCTGGTCTAATCCATTACAGAATGTGTATCTCTTGGATACAACCACATACACAAGAAGATTTTTTCATGCATATGCATATACATACATATATGCCAATACATTTTTGTAATCCAACAATCAGTTTCACTACAAAATTTTAACCATTTGTAATCACGGCAACTTGAGTTTATAAAAAGTTTTAAACGGTCTTGAATAGAATGTAATTTGGCGTTTTAACTAAAATCAGCTCAACTAAAAAAAGAGGTTCTGAACAATAAAAAAAACGTATTTTTTAAATCTTTTAATTAAAATCTTAAAATTAATCTTTAAAAATGATATTTGGGGAACAAAACTAGTTTTTTTCTGACAAAATTTATACAATTTTTATTTCCCATACAGCACTTCCGTGTTTGTTGTTGCTTTAGCCACATTCTTGTAGTCAGTTGACCAACAAAAAAGGATACAGGTTAATTGCCAAACAAGTGGCTGAATGAAACTGTTAATACAGCATGGGAAGTGGAAATCTTCAAGCAGTTGCAAAAACTTGTTTCGCTAAATTCATTATAAATCGCCTCTATTTGTGATTTCTTTTAAACTGTGTTTTGTTCATGCTAATAGGCCGTTTTCGTAATTTATGAAAAAATCTAAAACAAATTAGTATACCGGAATGCTTGAATTTCAGTCAGAAGTTATTCGGCTAGTAGGAAGATTAGAAGAATTGGATTGGAAGATAAGAAGATATTGGCACAACTATAATACAATTAATAAAATTAAAAATGGACAAAATTTTCCTAAATGGTTGGCGTAATAGATTTTCATTTTTATCGCTGTATCACTTATAATACCGATTCTTTGATATATCATTTATAAATTGTATCAATATTTAAGCATTAATACTTAAGTATGCTGTGTAAAGCGAAATAGAAAAATAATGATGCGAATACAAATACATTGCAAGTAAGATTTCCATTTGTGTGCAAAAGCGTCTGCCAAAGCGCGTCCGGAAATTGTGAAACACTTTGTTTAATCAATAACATTCAGTTCATTAAAAAAATGCATTAACCTGGAAAAATAATTACGTTAGCAAATTCTTGAAATTGTTGTTGAAACTAGCACTTTTAAAAACTTTTCTAATTTTTCGTATATCCAGATTCGTATATGAGATAAGAAACCGGTCTGGGCGAAACGTTATTTAAAACATACTTTACAGATTTTTCAACAAAAAGAGAAGGTGATAGGGGTTTGAATTTTTCGGCGTCAGCTGTGAACCAAAACAGTCGGCTCTTCTGGCATAGGCGCCGATTGCGTGTTTTGATTGCGTTTTGAGCCGGGATGAATTGTGAAACTGAATGTTCCACAAAAGCGCTAAAGTTTCACTTATTTTATTTTACTAGCCTAAAGTCAGATATCTACATATGTTAATCGGCACTGTTAGATCACAAGATCCCAGTGTAATAATTATTTGGTATTATATTTTATGTATCTTTGATATTTATAATTCTGTATAAATTTCTGTTCCCGCAGACGTAAAGGTATATTATCATTTACAAACATCTGCTAGATAATTTTTTTGTAACGATTTATTAATAACTATATATAGCTATATATTTATGTAAGTACATACATACATTCCTGTTTAATGCTGGTAAAGTACAATAATGGAATAAGTTAAGCAACTCAAAAAAACTACGATATTTTTGCTTTTAGTTGGTATTTGTATTTTAATTTGAAATCAATTTTCTTTTTCAGCAAAACAAATATATTAAGGCTTGGTATTCAAAGAACTGTTCAGAACCATGACGTTTCATAAAAGCTTTGGTTCAGTCTGCATTGTTGTAATGTTGTGCGAACTCCTGGTTGCTGGAGTTGTAACGTCCAGCGAAAATGATGATGAATATTTAACACAAAAAGGTATGCTATACAACTTTATTTTATTATAATAACGACCCTGAATCGTAGGAAAATTTTGAATTGTATTCTTTTTCCTTCGATTTTTGACATTTTTGATCTTATTTGTTTGTAATAAAACAAATTAGAATGCTATACCCGTTACTCAGAAGTGCGAAAGAAAAATTTCAATATTTTTTTTTGGCATATCAACAGAAAGACAAATACAAATTTTTTAAAATTGTTTAAAAGTAAGGCCATGACAGTTTTTGGCGGGGGCGTGGCCAATTTTTTTTTGTACACCGATAGAAATTGGCCAGGAATAAAAAATGAAAAAAAAAAACGGACGCACGGTCAGACAGACAGACATGGCCAGATCGACTCGGCTATTGATTTGCATTAAGAATACATATACTTTATATGGTCGGAAACGCTCCTTCCTGATTGATACATACTTATCAACGAATCGAGTATACCCTTTTACTCTACGAGTAACGGGTATAATAAGTAGAAATGTTGCAGTGAAGACCTTGGGTATCAGATATCAAATTATCAAAAACGTTGTAAAGTTTTGGAAACACACACATATTTTTAATTAATTTATAATTACTTATTATATTTCAGAAATCATATTAGAAAAATCATATCACGGTTTAATTCGAGAAAACGAAACACTTGTAGAAATAACTCCTCTTATTAAAGTGAACGAAGAGAAAATTTGTAACTTTCATATTCTCAAAAAGCCGTATCATGAAATTCCGTTTGAGGTAAGTTTTAACTACTTTTGATTAACGTAATAACTTGCACTTTATATTTTAGATTAAATTGGTTAATAACCTAGGTATTTTAAAAGCACGTCGAACGTTGAATTGCGAGAATCGCAAAAGTTATCATTTTGAAATCGTTGCGGTCTACTGTGATGGAACACCCTCAAATACAGCCAATGTTCATATTACTGTTATCGATGTAAATGAGTATGCTCCAACATTCTTAGAACCGTCTTACGTAACTGAAGTAGACGAGGGAAGACTTTATAACGAGATCTTAAGAGTCGAAGCTTCCGATAAAGACTGCACTCCACTCTTTGGTGATGTTTGCAAATATGAGATTCTTAACAATGATGAACCGTTCTCAATAGATAACGAAGGTTCAATCAAAAACACTGAACCACTTTCTCACAAGGCTTCTCATAACCATATTCTATCCGTTGTTGCCTTTGATTGTGCAATGAAGGAATCTGCAGCTATTATGGTCAGCATTAAAGTTCGACGCGTTTGTGAAACGAAGTATTTAGGCATGCCAGAACGTATTGACTACACGGTATGTATACATAGCCAAATTTAATGAACAAAAATTATTCTTATTGGTGTTTTCAGTCTGGAAGCACTGAAAGCCTTCAATTGTTTCCTAATGCTCGTCTAGATTTATGTGACATTTCTTGCAAGAACGAAGACCTTAGGATTCATTCTTCCATAGCCCTTAAGGTAAGCCTACATATTTTTTTCACTATTAATTCGAACTAACGATTGGTCCGATTCCTTTTGCGAACTCTCTGAGTCAAATTTAGAATGTAGTCTACAAGACAATCATTTATGTTACCATTATATGGATACAAATATTTGTTTTTCTTTTTATTATTTTTCTAAAATATATTAAAAGTAATTAACGTTCAAACTCTTTGCAGCTAGAACTTTTACATATACATAAAATATAAAACTAAATTTTATTTAAATATTTCTTTCGTGCTTATAAAAAAATACTTTGAAAAAATAAGTTTTTGTTTCAATAATCAAAAGAAATTATTTTTAAAACTAAAATATTCAATAAATATAATATATATAATAAATAAAATATACCTTTTAAAATTCATTCTAGTTAATTTCAAAGTTGTTCCGTAATTTCGTAATCAATGACAATCGCACCTTCAACACGCGAAAGAATAGATTTTATACTCTACTAAGAAAATACAATTTCGTAAATGTATTTCTTAGGCACGACTTAAAGCTTTAGTGGGCAAATAATTATTTTGATAAAGAATTTTAAAATATTTTTTGTGGGTGATGATACCCCATCAGGCCCAATTTTAAAACTGTTACCCCCTAACAACCCCGACTGGACAAATTTTTAAAATTTATATTTTAAATTGTGGGCTTGGCAATTTTCTGCGGCTTGTGGGCATTCAAGTGAGAGTTTTTTGCATCCATTGAAATTGGCAAGAATAATAGTAAAATGAAAAATATCCAGACATTTTTCAAACGTCTGGGCAGGCTGTGGGCGTTATAGTAGGCGTGGCAACCATCTAAAACAAGCTTGGGCAGAATAATCGTTACAAGATCAACTTTCTAGCCTTCATAGTTCCCGAGATCATAGCGTTCATATGAACAGTGATCAAGAATATATATACTGTTTTGGGTCGGAAACGCTTCCTTCTACCTTTTAAATACTTTTTAACGAATTTAGTATACCATTTGATTTAGGAACCATTTTCGTGATCGGACTGTGCATCGTAATCCAATGATTATAATTTGTTAATGTAATTTTTATTTTCAGACAAAGCACATCTCATTCGGGTGCGATCGGGACATATCTAATTGTACTTCAAGCCAAAAAGTGAAAGACCTTTTGCCACATGGGGCAGAATGGACTAAAGAGTTAAGCTATGACGAAGGTGTAGAACCCATATTTCACTTTGATGGTTCTACTGGAGTAGTAGTTCCTGCCACTGTTATTGACCATTACGATTTTTCATCACAAGCTTTTAGCATTCTTACCTTGTTTCGACACAATAGTCAGGGTACGACTAATAAACATGTTAAGGAGCATATTATCTGCAGTGCGGACGACCACAAAATGAACCGTCATCATATGGCATTATTCGTTCGGAATTGTCGACTTATTTTTTTATTAAGAAAAAATTTTAACGAAGGTGACTTAAATATCTTTAGTCCTGCTGAATGGCGTTGGAAAATACCGGAGGTCTGTGACAACGAATGGCATCACTATGTTCTGAATATTGAAGATCCGTCCAAAGTTGATTTATTTATTGACGGCGTACGTTTCGAAAATTCTATTGAAGATCGTCATAGTAACCCAGAAGTAATTGACGACTGGCCCTTACATGCAGCCCACGGAGTTAACACCTCCTTAGCTATTGGTGCCTGCTACCAAAGCTTGGAAAATAGACTGAAACATGGCTTTAATGGAGATATTTCTGAGGTAAAAGTCTCCCTCAATAGCGTTTTTACCGCAGAGGACATTAAATGTGGAACCACCTGTGCTGAGCATTTATTACCTCCGAAGGCGTTGCAAAGTAACGATGAAAAAGCGTATTCTGCAAACATCCAGATTAAAGAAAATATTGAAATGAACGAAATTTACATTGCGGCGAAAAACAAACATGATATTGAACAATTGATGCGAAAAGTTCAGTATATTAATATTAAACGAACGCCCACGGTAGGACGCCGGAACATAGAAGTGCGTACAACACTGACTTGTAATAATGAAAGTTCCCTTCGCTTGCCACCAATTGAGACATATATTATGGTTAACGAACCGATAGCTCCACTTGGAATCGATATTGATGTCGGCTCAGCGTCGGTAAATAACAAAAAAATGCGTCATTAAAAGTTAACATTAAAAAACTTAAATCAATCTTACAGCTGGAAACCTCCGATCTAACTCCACCATCAAATTCCCCCAAAATAGAAATATCTGGTACGTAAGTCACAATTACATTAGACACTTCGGATTTTACGATGACAACAATGTTTAGATAGTAGTTTTTCGTCATAAACAATTCTAATATAAATTTCTGACAACCTTTTTCTACATGTTACATACTTTTCCATTAATCTAATATACTCCTTTATTACATTTTTAAAGTGTCGGCACTGACACTATCGCAGTCGGTTAGTGAAAAAAAAAGGTTCAAATATGGTTGATAAGTCAAGTCATTGAAGTTAAAAATCATTGCATTTTCTCACATTACATTTTTCGGAGATCGCGTCGAGAAATTTGGTCGGCTCTTGCGTTCTCTCTGATTTTTGTATTGATTGTGGAACTGGCAATGGAGAAGTAATTTAACTTTATTGGATTTTAAAGTAATGTGTTTTTTGTAGTTTAAAATAAGTGTTTTAAACCTTAAATTAGTCATAAATTTTAAAAAAGAAAGATTCTAAAAGAATCACGATTCGTGTTCGTAAAATCTTTAGTTGCTTTACTGAAACTAACGGGTGTCAAAATAACTAATACAAATAATCATGAATATCGGGAAAAAGTCACATATACAATTGTTTAATTTATTTTGTAATTAATTTCTTTCCCGTTATCTCATTTTAGGAACTTCAAACAAGATGGTATCATATCAAGAAATTAAATTGGGAGTACACATTTTGGAAAAAACTTGCATTGAATCGCTATCTAAAAACAATGGAAAATTAGAAGAGAACAATCATCTTGATTCCTGCAACGTTGTTGTATTTCCCTCTTTGAATCCCGACCATGAAGACATTCAAATAGATGGTGACGAGTCATTGTCATCTAGCATGGATATTAAGACCAATATTAATAAGGATGGAGTCGAAATGATTGGAAAGGATACCATTAGCAATTATATAAATGTGTTAAGATCCCTTGTGTACAGTAATAAGAAACCTGCTTATTATCTTAACCGTGTATTTAAGCTTTCTTGTGCACAACAAAGTTCCCAGTACAAAAGCGGGGAATATACACTAACACTTACTGTATTGCATCCTAAACAGACATTGTTTAAGTCAACAAATGTACTTCCTTCTTCATCTATATCTAAAGTAAATTTGATTAGCAACACCAATACTGAAACAACATTTCACCTAAACAGTGGTTCGATAAATAGCAATGATAATCAGTCAACTGGTGGGTTCCCAATACTTACATATACAAAAATTTAACATATATTTAACCTTAATGTTTTTCTTCAGATTCTAAGGTATATTCATATTCTCTTCTGCATACAAATGATGTGCAAGAACCAAAATCTCACATTCATTCTTTCGTACACAAAGGTAAATGAAACTGCCAAAGTAATTTGTATAAACATATATGGAAACTTAAATACTTATTTTAGCTGAAGGCTCACACGTAACAATGCTTATAATTCTTGTAAGTGTTTTTTTGGCGGTCTTACTTTGTGGAGTTTCGATTGCACGTTTAAAAAACAACCAAAAATATATTGAACGCCATCAACCATGTCCAAAAGTAAGTATATTTACAACCATATGATTATGTCCTTGCAAATCGTATATTTTGATACCATATAAAACCACTGGAGATATATATATATATATATATATATATATTTTTTTTTTATTTATATATATATATATATGTATATATATATATACTTGAACAGAATCCGATATAGTCATGTCTGTCTGCCAGTTTTAGCAGTAACTAGTTATGGAGACATTATAGCCTAGCCAGTTTTGTGCCTGTCCACCGTAATCAATATTTTTTTACGGTCCCCTTGAAAGTTATTTTTTCTTGTAACACAGTAAAGTGGATAAATTTAAGTGGATCATCTAGATATAATCTTTCTTACTATTTCATTTGTATTTCCTTAGATTTCCGATGATGGATTAGTTTGGGATGACTCAGCTTTGACTATAACTATAAATCCCATACAAACAGATGTTACATCTGACGCGAGTTCTGAATCAGAAAATTCTGAATCTGAGGATGATGAAGGTATAGTAATTACTCAATTTATATAATTAACATTTTAAGAGATATCTTTGGCACTAGCTTTGAAAGACGGATTCAGTCACATCAATCAACTCGAATGGGATAACTCCAATATTTTCCAACAGTAAATTACGTAATGAATATTTTTCTCAACACTGGAACTAAAATATGTAAATGTGCTTATAAAATATAAACCACTAAATCAACAAATATGCAGAAGTTAATAAATGAGTTCTAAAGAGTCTGCATATATTTAATCACATATAATTGTAAAGACGCGCATTTATATTTTGTTTTGCAATAAAACATTTTTGTTGTAATTGTTTAATTGTAAAAACTAAGTCAGAGAAAATGCGTAACACAACATATGCATGTACGTAAAATAATAGCGCGAACAAAAATATAGCTAAGGTATAGTACAATTATTATGTAACCAGCGCCGCTAGATCGATCCATAAATAATAAAAGCTATAGGCATACAAATATATAAACGTAAGATCTATTTAATTTATATTTTGTCCAGCCGTCACCTAGAAATGTAAATGCACATGTCTATCAAATTTCAACTGAATTTGTCGCTAATGCATAGAAGGAGGTATCTCCGTCCCAATAATTTAAGCCTAACAGTTAAATATAACAAATATGGAAAATAATCGTATTATCAAAAATTTTGAGTTATTTAATAAAGCAGAAGTTGTTATTGATTTATTATTTTTAAGTATACAACTTAGATTAAGGAACATATCGAAGGTATAAAAATTTTATTTTTCAATTAACCCCAAACTTGTACTATTAAAATCGCATTTTTAATTGGTTTTTTTAATGTTACTCTTTTTTGGAACATAACTAAATCGTTTCTATTTTGAATGGAGACGGGTATGGGCTTAGCAAAGGAAGAAAAAAAAGCAAGGCAAATTCATTTTTTAGTCTTCATAAAAGTTGATTTCAGACAGAAGTTTGCAACGGAGTGAAGACATTTGCGACCATATAAAGTATTTATCTTATTGATTAGTATGAACAGCCGAGTTGATTATCCTGCCCGTCCGTTTCTTTCTACAGGTTCATTCTAATACAGGTTAACCAGTTTTTTGACAATAAACATCGGTTTTTATTTAAAAAAAAAATTTTGACGACTAAATGAAAACGGTGCCATATTTTTGTAATATAGATTTACTACGCATAGGATTGAAGATAGCCTCCTTTCTCGTGTTTTGTTGGTTTAATTAGAGTTGACACAAATTATATTTATATTATATTATATTGATACAAATGTTTAAAAATATTCTCGTCTTTTTGAGTTGTTCCAAAAGCTTTGGAAATTTTGCAATGTCTAAATGAATGTATTTTTTGGATTATACTTTAGAGTTGTTTCCTATGTTTTTGTTTAAAATTTTTATAATATTTTAAGTTCGCTCACAGTCATTTACATCGTACACGAAGTCAGACGATGTGTTTAGAATGTTTGTACGAGTTTGTATCACTCACAATCACATTTTTGACAAGTGAGTTAAGTCGAATTGATCGAAATTTTGGCTTTCAGATTGAGTTGACCCGATCATACTGGTGGCAGATGTCTGATCCGTAAGTAATGTCCCTTCAGTACCCTAGAAAATAAAAACAGTTCTCAACGATTTCAAAATCTAGACCATATCGACTTATGCTCAGCATACTCAAGTCAATATCAAAACATTCTCAGGTTGCTATTGACTATCGATCATTTCTGTATCGATACTGAAAGAATGTCTTCTCGCTATCGAGACAAACCGATCTTGTTTTCAAAACGAACCGATCTGGATCGCAATTGCCAATCCAAAATTAATATGTATTTTATTTTACATAAGTGTTACATTATTTTTTTTTACGAAATCTTACACAGATTATTCATCAATAATTTAACTAATACTAAATACTCACAATTGCTAATACAGAATAAAAACTTATTTAAAATGCATTTTATTATACATTATATATTATTTTACATTAGGTTTATGCACTTAAAATTAATTTATCAATAATTTAACTAATAAAAAATACTATGCTAAGGAAAATAACCCATTTCTGTTAAGATTAAATTAAATTTAATTAGATTATGTTCTGTCTAGGTCTCTTCTTTAGACCTCGGGTACCTACAGAACTTTGGTTTCTGTCAAAAATAGCCAACCTTACTACGCACAAACATATTTATGTATGTCGAATATTATAAAGTGGGGAAGGGTTTTTACTAGCCCAAATTTTTTAAGCAAGACCTTAAATTTCCTGCCTTCGCACTCCATTTGTTTGACTTTGCGGACCAACAAAATAGTATTGCCACCGAAAAGGAGACGAAGCTAAACTCGATAGTTCTCCGATAACTTCGAGACAGGATTTCTCTGTCTCTTCCCCTCATGACCCTCTTCTACAATTTCAAAACCTATACTACTTTCGTTTAAAAATATCCATATTGAGATGGTGTTTGTCTTGAAGTCAAGAAGGGATATTTTCACGAGAATGATTGAGACCACTGAGTACGCAGATATACATTTTGAAATGATATCTTTGCTCTCAAAAAGTTCTTTGTCTTAATACTACAAATCAAAAATTATCGAAAATAAGCTATATTTGCAACGTAAAAACGTTTTTAACAAAGTCTTTATAATTTCAAAGTTGTACAGACCTTTTAATTTGCTTGTTCCATAGATTCCTCACCACTTAATTATTTAATACGCAGTTTTATAAAGTAATTTTCCGAAATATATACTTATAAAGGTATATATTGTACTACTAAGCTTGTGCGAACTTCTTCTGGTCATAGTATTCAGGTAATCTTAAACAAAGAGTGGGAAAATTAATAATCTCTCCAAGAACTTCTAAAATCAAACAAGTACACCTCTCAACATATCAACAACACAAAATAAGTAAATAAAAAACTTCTGATATCAAACGAACAAAAAGTTCACTTAAAAATACTTTGGTCCCGCTATAGCTTGGAACGTCAAATACAAAGGGAATGGGAAGAAAAAAAACGAAACCGAAAATTCTGCCTCGCGCATGTTGGGGTATATCCGACCATAATGATGCTTTGGAATTTGATGATAATAAAACATAAACATTTTATTTGGCGTTGTCCAATTTCATAACATTAAATCAATAAATATTCTTTAAATAAAGTCTTATAAATTATAAATATAATGCAGCAAATTTTAAAAAGAGTATTAACAAGTGTAAACATGTATTTTTTATAATACACTTTATTCAAAGTGTTAAGGGGAATATATAATCGCGACACATCTCTCAATTGACGACAAATGACGAACAAGGACTAACAGCTTCTCAAAACAACAGTTGTTATGATGCCAATGTCCATTAACATTAAGGGTGATCCTTAAATGCACGCTACACCACATAACATTCCGCATCCGTAAATCGCTTCAGCGTCCAACCGGACAAAACCCTTTTAGCGGTATTCCACACAAGTAGACAATTTGTTTCAGGGTGTTTCGTTTAGCTTTAAAGTCCAGCAAGCGTTCGATGCTGCTGTATTAGAATCTAATTTTTGAACAAGAGTGAGCGATGCCACACTGCTTACTTTTATTTTTTTTATATATTTATTTTCGTTGGTGCGAACCTTTAATAATAAAAGCCTACAACCCAAATTGTTAAAAAAAAACAGACTACCTGTTACCCAGCTTTGTGGGAGTGTGAACGAAAAACTTTAACAATTTTTTTGGCATATCGATTGAAGTTCTCAAAAAAATAATACAATTAAATAAAATAAATAAATACAAAAGTGTGGTCGTGGGGGATATGGGCGGATATGGCCATACGGACTCCAATTTTCCAAGTCTGTTCAATTTGTTCAGACGTAACCCCCAATCATGTAATCTAAGCTTTAGACTTTTGAAATGGAAAACGTGTTTGGTTAAGGCGCGCTAACGGCAGTCTGATGATTTATTTGTGTAAAGGATAAGTTCGATCACTGTTACTGTTACCAAATAAAAACTTGTTTCCGCCACTGTACTGTCCACAAACGGTTACTCGTTACTCGCAGAGTAAAATGGTGTACTAAATTCGTTATATATATATATTTTCGATCAGGATCAATAGCGAGTCGATCTGGCCATGTCTGTCTGTCCGTCCGTATGAACGTCGAGATCTCAAGAACCATAAAAGCTAGAAATTAAATTCGACATTCAGATTGCAGAAACATAGACGCAGTGCAAGTTAGTTTTCTGATGTTGCCACGCCTATTCTAATGTCCACAGACCGACCAACACTTCCATCCTGGCATTTAAAAAAATGTTTTGATTTTTTTTTCATTTTATTACTTGTCTTGTCATTTTCTATCGAGTCTTTTTTTGGTCACGCCTACTCTAATGTCCACAAACCACCAAAAATTCCAACGCCTACACTTTAAGAATTTGTAGTATTTTTTTTCATATTTGTTTTGCCAATATATCAATATCAATATCAATATGTCAAACAGAATATAGAACTTTTTCGTTCGCACTGCCACCAGCTTAGTAACGGGTATCGATAGTCCTTAGTTCCTTAACTCGACTGAAGCGTTTTCTTTTTTATTTCATGTTGGTTTTACGCTGCCCTGGTCGCTGTATATAGCAATATAACAATTTAGATATGGAGTCGCTGTATAAGATAACAATTGAGACGCGAATTGTTTATATAATTTGCTTAACTTGTCAATTTATTAAGATACATAGATGTTTATGTCTAAATACATTTAAATTTGGTTTGTGCTTTCCTATTATAACCTGTTGTTAAAACTAGCTTAAGTCTGATATATTGAACAAACAATCGAACTTCAATTGAATATTGGGCTCAAAGTCTACTAGAGTATTTTAAAACGGAATATAAACACTAATTTGAAAACATTTATATATTTTTAAACTAATTGGGCATTCTGTCATGAAACAATGTTACAAGTTTTTGATTTTAGATGTGTATATTACAAAGGCCAGGAGAACTAATTTATTTTAAAAAAAATGTCCAACAAAATTATATATAAGCATTTTCAGCGTTGAATGTTATTTAAAAATGGAGAATTGCTTGTAATAAAGCAGTGTTTAATATGGTTTGCACAAAATTTCTTTTAAGCTAAGTAACTAACTATTATATTTTAAAAATCAAAATATTTTACCTTTTTAAATAATATTCATTATTATAAATAATAAAGAATAAAAATGATATTGCAGCTCATAGATTACTTCACGCCATATAAATTTTATATTATAATTAAAACCATTATAGTTTTTTGAATAAGATGCGCACCGAGTAATAGTTGTGCAAAGATTTTTAAGTTTGCGTGTTTATTGACTCAAAAACATAAAATAGTCATTTAATTATTTACATTTTTACATGTATTCTTATATACTTTGTTGCTTAAACAATATTAAGATAAAAAATATTTGTGAAGTTTTTCAAACTTTCGTTCTAACTTTTTGGTTGGTTTTGCCTTAATGGGCCTTTTGGTTTCATATGTAAGTGAGTAGTGAGTAACTTACTATTTTTGTAATATTTTATATTCTTCTCTCTTATAAATATACCTTCCTTAATTGTAACCTAAATTAATTAATAAATGCAAGTTTGTATAATAAATAAACAATAATCTGTTCCTTGTGCAGATTTTGTTTTTCATGCATAGTGATGTTTGCTTGCTTGTACATATATGCTTAAATAGTCTCTAGTCCCGTCCTTATTGGGCAAAGAAGAAAATGCAGATTGTAATGTTTACAAATTATTCTAATTAAAATTCTTATAAATGCATTTTTCGAGATAAATTAGAGATTGTGCTTATTCAATGTTGCATTTGAATCAAACTATGTTGCTTTTAAGATTTGTTTTAATTCGAATCATTATAAATCATACTGGTAGTGAGTATTTACAGCAAACAGAAACACTGAAAAGTAATTGAACAATAACTTAATATTTCAAAAATCAATCATTTATGTAAATGTTAAATAAATTAAATGAAGAATTTGTGTTGTGAGTACTTTAAACTCTCTTACTTAATGTTTATATTAAGCTTAATTAAGCAAGAAAAATGTCCGATGATTCCGATTTTGTGCATGCACTTCCACTTCCGGGTGATGCAGCTGATGCTAGAGAGTTTGCGCGTGTTGCAGCTAAAGGTGAACGCAGATCTTGTGTTAATGGTAGCTGGGTTTGTCCGGTCTCGTAGTAGTAGGACGAATCTGCGATTATTATATAATTTTTGTGTAAACTTCATTAGTACGCAAGGATCAAAAACACATATTAAGGGAAACGGAAAAATAACGATTACAAAAATTCATCATCCATGACCAATCCTGACTTTAAAAAAAATGTAATAAAAGTGCAATATGTTAAGATGTTTTTATTTTGATTTCATAAAGGTATGTACGTACTAGGTAGGTAGAACTAGGTAAATGTTTTGTTTTGCAATGTAGGGTTATAAAAAATAGGACTGCTTTAAGCCAACATTAAAATCTAATATCGATTTACATTTTAATACCCGTTACTCGTAGAGTAAAAAGGTATACTAGATTCGTTGAAAAGTATGTAACAGGCAGAAGGAAACGTTTCCGACCATATAAAGTATATATATTTTTCATCAGGATCAATAGCCGAGTCGATCTGGCCATGTCCGTTTGTCCGTCCGTATGAACGCTTCGATCTCAGGAACTACAAAAGCTACCCACTACCCACTACCCACTCTAACGCACACAAGCCGCACAAAACTGTCACGCCCACACTTTTGAAAAATGAATGTTGTGATATTTTTTCACTTTTTCCCCAGTTTCTACCGATATTCCAGAAAGTTTTGAAATTTCTTGTAAGCACTTCCACTAGCTGAGTAACGGGTAACTGACAGTCGGGTAACTCGACTAATGCATTCTATGCAATAATAGAAATATATATATATATTTTAATAGAAATATATTATAAATATTGCAAAGGAGGACATTACCTAAAATCTCTAATGCCTCAGCGATCTTGATTGCTTACCCATATAAATATAAAATAAAAAAAAATAATAAATATAAATACAAAGGTTCTTGTATTTCAAGAACCCATATTTGAAAATTAATTACTTATCAAGCCACTGCCAGTGCCATAACCATAGGATCCGTAAGCTCCGCCATACTGCGTATATGCAGGGTTGTAGGCGTAATCTGAGCCGGGCCCAACTGAGTTGCATCCTGAAAATGAATAAAAACTTTTGTTGATATAGTCTTATAATAAATAATATAATAAAAAATAAGTTAAGTTTATAAAGTATACTAACATAAAAATATATTTAAATTAACTGAGATTTATCGATAAAATGGTTAATTAATTAAAGCTTACAGTACATACATATATTTTATTGCAATTCAATAACTTGTAAATATAATTGCTAGTTTTTAGTTAACTAGATTCGTTGAAATATATGATATATATTTATATTTATATTTATATTTATATTTATATATATACATATATATATGTAAATATTTTTAGCCAATAAATCGAACCATAATCGTCTGCCTGTCCGTCTGTCTGCGCGTTCGTATGAATGTTCAGATTATGGGAACTATTAAAACAAGAACTTTTGGTTCCAAAAACGACAAATTGGCCATAAGCCTCTAACTTTGTTCAGTAGCAAAGCAAAATTTCGACAGTGAAGTTCCTTTTACATGCCGTTTTACAATGCAGTATAGTTAGCGAATAAGTCATTAGAATGAAGTAGTAAAATAAAAATAATATAATTGGCAAGAAAATATGGCTATAAGCCAGAATGCCAATGAACAACCGCAGTTTTAAGTTATTTCTTGTTTTGATTAAACAATATTGAACTGACAAGTCACTCCCACAAATTAAAAAACTGTGTTGAGACATGGTAGAGACTAATTTTTTGATAGTTACTAAGTCAACATCTTTTCCAATTACGTCACAGAGATATGAGAAGCTATGTAACAAGCTCGGAAACTCGGTCGCTTTGCCGTTTGTATAGCCGGAGTCTGCTAGTAGAGGCAATTGACTGTAACATTTCCCCTTGTTTATCCTTAAATTTGCTAACTGAAACAGAAAATGTTATTCGTTCCTTTATATGTATGTATACCTCTTAAGAATATATGTAAATATTCTTCATTTCCGTTTACTAACCGAGCCGACAGAGAGTTAAGGTTCATATATGTATGTACATACTCCTAAGACTCAGATTCGGTGTAGCCATATTCGTTGAACACATTGAAACTCGGAATCTTTAAAAGCTAGCAAGTTGAGATTAAAGATGGAGATTTTAGTGATGCCTAAGCTATGCAGATATGTTTCCAAACGTTGCCTCCCACACTATAACGCCCACAAACCGCCCATAACTACCACGCCCACACATTTTAAAAATGTTTAGATTTTGTTTCATTTCAACATTTGTATTTATAAAATATTTTAAATTGAAAAAAGCTGTCTCGTCCACGATTTCCAAAAATTGTATGTTTTTTTTACTTTTCTTGCAAATTTCTATAGATACGCCCAACGTTTTGAAATTTCTACTTACACAGCCACTAGCTGAGTAACGGGTACTCGGGTACTATACGGGTACTATAGCATTCTATCTTGTTTTTATCAATTAACAATACGTTGGTGGTTCTAATTGAATGTTTTTCGGCTATTGTTATTTGAGATTTAAGTTAGATTTCATCTTAATTATCCCAACACCGGTTTTGTGCAATAGAAGAATGGTGCAAATATGAAAAAGTCATGGGATAATCTTCTAAGTTGCGTTGTGCGCGTATATTAACAACTTGCCTGCGGAGTAGTGATTAAAACTTGGAAGCATTGTAGGTGTTGAATAAAGGCCTACGTTATTACTTAGATTGGGTTCAACGTCTGATCGATTGTCGGACGGGTTTATATTTAGTGACGATGTTCCTCCGCTCGGCTGCAGAAGTATTAGAGAAGATGGATGTGTACTTGTGTTTAAGTGTGATCGCCTATTTCCTCTCAATTGCTCCTCTTCTATATGATGTAGATGTGGCAAAGCAATATGATCACTGGATTGCGAATTAGAGTTAGACTTTTCAGGTTCCGTATTATTATCTCTGCCTCCATCACTATTAGCCAGGGTCTCCTTAACACGGGTACTATTACGTTCCGTATTGTGTGGCGCAATCCTAGTACTAACCGGGCAAAGAGTAGTCGGATCCGAGCTTTCTGTCACAACAATGTGTTCTTGCCCGACTAGGGATGAACAATTTTCCACACTGGTCATTGATGTGTAGTTTCCGTCAAATGCTAGAGCTAATATATATGTAATGGAATTAAAAGATATCTAATCTTGGAATCTTTTGTTTCGTAAAAATTCAGTGCGATTTTATGTTTATTTAATTTTCTTGTTTGAGTGAAAACATATTTTCTTTATTTTAGAAACTCAAGGACGACTAAGTTATGCGTTTTGGAAGTTTTAAATATTGTAGTGATGATCTTGAAAAGTTTCCGATCTCAACAATAATATTTCGATATTACTAATCTATGTATCTTTTTTTGAATTCCCCTAGAGTTATATATATGCAAAATAAATTAACCTTTGTTATTATCGATCAGTTTTGTAAATGGCACAAGCCCTTGCTGTTATGCGGATTGAACTTAAATAACCTCACTTTCAGGTGTAATAGATAAGTATAAGTATTAGTATAATTATAACCACTATACTTTCTTTTAAAGATTGTTAAGTGTGACTATGCATTATTGCACTTTAGGCTGTTATTCAAACTCAGAAAATCTGTCGTTCCTTACCTGTGTAAAAGGGAGGAACTGTTTGTTCCTGTATTGAATTTGTGCTAAACTTCATTTCATGCATACTAATAGGAACTAACGGGGTAAGCGAACTGGCTCCTTCATCGGTTACGTTTACAAAGAAAAATAAATATAAAAAACATAAATTGTAAATTATATTAACAATAAATTGACCAAATAATTATACAACAAAAAGAACAAAATTGATTTTAAAAACGGAGGACAGCATAACTTACCAATTGAAGGTCCGATTGCTGGTGTATAAAGTGAACTTTGAGTTTGCGAAATCGTTGTAATACTGTCGTACAACATAGAAGTATCGCTGCCAGGTGCTGTGGGACCAGATCCTGATATTGGGTTTGTTGAAAATCCGTTTGATGCCTCATAGTAGGTTGCAGCACAGTTTCCAGTGCCGGTTGATAAATTGCCTAGCTCGGCAAGAAGCTTGTGCTCATCCTTTATACACCATTTTCCTGACCATATCTTAAATGCGAAAAAGGACTTATTTTATTTTTATTTAAGGATTTATTTTTAACCTTTGGTATTATAATCTTAGAAGCGTGCTGCGATTAAAAAATGTTCTTGATTTGAAAATTATCGTGCAAAATTTAAAAACTGAGTGCACAACTCGCAAATTTGTCAGGAGGTTCATCGGCGGTTATCGCCATTCAGAAGCCGCGAAATCTAACTCCCAAACGGCAAGTCGCAGTCCTTGAAAAATTTTTAAAATACTCGGCTGCTCGACTAATGATACTAAACACCAAAGGGTGCTTATCTAGCCATAAACAAAAATGTAAAGATTGGACTGCTGGATGAGCTTTTCAAGCAATCGGGCTTATTTCAGGCGTAAATAAAATAAACCGATAAAAACATATAAGCTCGTTTTATCGGTATGATTAATCTAAGTTTAACCGTTTTTATTCCGATGGAAAACAATAATGGTGACGTAGACCTGGACATCAAATTCAAAGACATTAAATTAATTGTTTTATTTAATTTTCTTGATTCGTGCAAAGTTGAGTTAATGCGGGTTTTTCCGATTATTTTTTCTTTAACCCAATGAGTCTGTCTATCTCTACTAAAATTTGTTATATATTAACTAATGAACACATTAAACACCAAAAAACGCTTTTTTTCACATGTTACATCACATCCAAGGGTGTAAATATCTATCAGCTTAATATATTATATTTGAACACTTACATTTGGATAAAGTTGATCGCCACTGTAGGTTGACATACGTTGCCGTTTTCCATCATCTTCGGAATGTATATTTGCGTCACGGTTCTCATCTACAATTTGGTTAAACATTAATCAGTTAAGTTTATGTATATTTTGGTGTTGAAACAAAAGACTTTTTCATATGCACGTGCCGCCTAAGTGCGTTTGTAGGTTAATAGACACTTTTTCGTTGACGGTAATGCAAATATAAGTACCTCAAGCACCCTTATAACGATGTTTCATATATTTAGAATGCATACCCTTGCGGAGAATAATTTAACAAGTAATAGTCAAAAACACGTTTCTTACCCCCGAAAATAGCCGCAGATTATTCTCGATAATTTACATAATGAAATTTTTTGGCGGTCTTTCATCTTGTAATAAAACTCCATACGTGCCAATTTTCTTACAAAAATTGCATCCGCTTTTCAACAATATGAAATACTATAAAATGAGTTAAATTTTTAAAAGTTATACAGGAAAAAATATTTAGTTCTTAATTAGTACCTAAGAGATGAGGCACTTACTAAATCGTTTTAATTGCTTTTTCCAGCTTACCCAGAATAGTGTTTTTTATTGATTATTACCACCGAACACAAGGAAATTTAAAAATTATCCGAAGTGGGTTTGAGTTGTTCATTATTGCATTTAATGGTACCGCATCAGGCACGATCTGTTTTATTCGAGCAAATTTACCACTTGTGAACAGCAATTTGTTCCCAAAGGAATTTGAATTACATTTTTAAGAAGGGCAAGAAAAAGTAGACTTGTAATTTGTATATGGTTTTTTTACCCTTGTAATGAAAATACTTTACAGTTCTTTTAAAATCTGATAACTTTGATGTGTGTAATGCCATCAGGATAATGGTAGGTACTATCCTTCCACTCAAATCTAGGGTGCTATTGCTCTCTTGGTGTTATAGACTAACGGGTGCTTATTAAATCTAAATCTGTCAAGGGCTGGATATTTTGAACAGCTTGGAATTATTATCAGCAACCCTCAAAATCAAATAAGATTAAATCTTTTTGGCTTGTCCGCCAAGCGGTGCAAGATATGTGAAGTAACGATGCCACAAGGCAATTTTTGGTTCTTGATTCGTTTCTGTTTCTGGATATGTTACTGCAGTTTAATGAAAAATTGAAATTGCTTATGTAAAAATTATCCATATATTTATCTATAGGTTATTGTGATTTCTCCAGCCTTGCTCTTCCTTCCTTTGTTCACATTTTAAGTAATTGTTTTGAAATCAAGTCACATTAATTAAAGGAAAAACTTACCATGAGCTTCAATTCTTTTGCGTTTACAACTTGATTCCGTATTATTGTTATTGTTAACGCTGCTGTTGTTATTGTTGTTGTGAGAGTGGTGGCCATGTTGTATTCCCAAAATGCCATTTATGCTATATCCAGTTGTTCGTTGTTCAGTCGCTGAGTTTATAAGCCTGCTTTCATTACTATTGGTATTGATTTGACCGACTGAAACTTGAACAGAATCTGTGCCTCCCGTCGGTATAGATGCGTGTACACTCGCCGACGCAGAAACATTTGTGTTTGCGGAATTAGCACTGCTATTACTAGTTGGTTGCTGCGGTTCCCCATTCGTTCCAGTGCTGCTGTCAAGACTTTCCGTTGCAATATGTCCCCCGCCGAGACTCTGTGGAACATGGTGCTGCTGGTGATGATGTACGTGCTTGGCTTTCTCGGCGGCTTTATTCCTTACAATTCTGAAGTTGAGGGACAACATTTCAAGTGACTTAAATAAGGAAGTTAGTTGGTAAGGTCAATCCACTCTTCAGGTAAAAAAGCGCAAATGCCAATTTGGGCTTAAATCTACTAAAACAATAGAGAATACAATAGTTGCGTTCTTCGACTATCAGATACCCGTTAGGAGTGTATTTTGTAAGCGTAGGGATAGAAATCTGGTAAACAAAATAAGAACAATTTTAATATTTTTTCAAGGTTTGGGTGTAACAGTTTTGGGCGGTTTCTGGGCGTTAGATTGGGCTTAACCAGAATGTTAACCAGAATCTCGACAGAAATTGGTCAGACAAATGATTAAGGGGAAAAAAAAACAATTTTTAAAAAGTGTGCGTGTGACAGTTATGGGCGCTAGGGTGGGCGTGTTAATCTTCTTAATATTCTCTGGAATAGGCTTGCTCAGTCTAAACTTCCTATGTTTTAAGCCAACGTTCATGCGGACATAGTCAGAATGACTCGGCAAGTGATATTTCTGCTTACTTATCAACGAATCGAGAATTTTGTTTTAACACAAATTACAAAAAACTGTTTTAAAAATTCGAATTTTTTTTGATAATACGATACAACAATATAATAAAAATATCCGTTACGCTTATGGTAAAAATCATTGTAACAAAAAAAAGGAAGCGTTCCCGACGCGAAAGATATTAATATTTTTGGTCAGCATTGCTAGCGCAGTCACTACAGCCATGTCCTTATATACTTCTGTCTGTCCGTATAAGCGGCAAGGATATGGGATGTAGACTCCAGGGATGTTGAATGTGTCGAGTCGGTATTTCGTTTCCACTCTTGCTATAAACTTTGATAATTACAAATCGCGGCGACCTAATGCACCTATTAAGAATCATTGAACTTCCGGGACTGCATTGATTTAAGTACATTTGACAAGTTTTTTTTAGATTGTTAAGGTAACCATATGCTACAGAGGGTTGTAAGTGCAGAAGTTAATTCTGCTCAGTTCGTGCCCTGAAGACAACAGATTCAGGATTGCTATTTTTTGAGTACCAGCTTAAAACGGGATGAGCAATTGGATATATGGACAGTGCACACAATTGAGACATATGTTTGGGATGCGAGAAAAGTACAACCCGCTACATGCACATTTCAATGTATTTGAGTGGAGGGCAGAAAACTAAAATTGGTTGAGTGCTATGAAAGTCACTTTATTAAGTGACAGTCTCCTGGGAATCTGTATTAGGGGGAGTCCTGCCGTCGCCGTACGCACAATTGTTATTCGATTGAATCACCGCCACCCTAATAATCGCTCAAGTGCCATCACATCACACATTGTCGCATTATGAAATTTTTTCTTTTTCCTTGATTATACCATGAATTACCCTTGTCCGTCGCGACTTTTGCATTACCAACGGCCACATGCCAGCCTAGACATTGGTTACTTTTTGCAGACCTAGTGGTAATACGAAACGAATTGATTATGGCTGCACGTGTCGGGTATGGTTAAAAATTATAATTCCAATTAAATTGTTAAGCATGCAGAAATAGAAACAAGTGCGACTTGCCATTTGAAATAAACGATCAACAGATAATGATATATTCTTTTGGTTAAATTTAAATTAAATTTTTAACATTTTTCCTAAACTTACAATTTCTCTATGATATTTCCAGATGTCTTTGCTAGCTTTTGAATATTTTATTCACTGTGAACGGAATCATATTTAAAATCACAAAATACTATATAATGAAATTGTTATTCTAATCAAAAGATTGCATGAAAATAAATTGGCCTAAAAGGGCGGTAAATGTATAAAGCAAACATTTGAGAGCCAGTGAGGATTGATAAGATTTTAATTTACAATAAAGAAAAAATGTTCAACCCCATAAAATATGTTTATATAAATTATATATTCTTGATAAGGATCCACATTGGTTCCTAAACAAACTGGTCTCTTAGTTTTAAAGTCATTACAGGAAGTAAGTCGGAACGTTCAGCATCGGACAACTATATTCCATGGTTTAAAAACAACTAATCGAAAAATAAAAAAAAATCTAGTTTCGTTGCCACAAAAATTATTTCCCTAATCTTCGTAGTTACGGAAGAAAGATTATGAATGGATAAAAGTAATTCTAGTTGTTTTTGTATTGCGGTATCTGCGGTACTATAACAGTTTTAAAAGTTAATTTATTTTATAAATTAAACGGGTTTCTGCTAATTAAAAACAAAAAATAAAGAATTTAAAGGTTTCGCAGCGGTTTCTAGGTGGCATCGTAAAATGCCACCAACATAAATTATGGTCAAAATGGATGCGCGTAAATAATAGCAGTGTGGGACGGGACAGTGTTGATTTCGGAACTGCCACGTGGCACGGCCAAGATTCTGCGATGATGTTGTCGGCAATAAAGCCACACCGGATGTTAGAAGGGAAAGTGGCTTGTGTTGTGGTCGTGTGTCAAGCATTGTGCCACAATTATGAACGCTAAAAACTACTTAGATATTTTTATTAGATGAAAGGTTTGGTAGAACATAAAGACTCAGTACTGCATGAATTTGGGTTCTTTTCAAACTTCGTTTTTAAGGAAACGGATACGGATGTTAACAGCATGACAGCAAACAAACTCTAGATCACATCCGCACAACGGATGTGCGTATATACGTTCTAATCTGCTTCGGACTTCATCGGGACTAAAACTCCGTTCTAGTATTTTCTTACCGGTTTATAGAAGAAACGCTAGGAACATTATCCTGGGAGCATATAGCTTCTGCCAAAAGTCGATCTCGTATTTCCCAAGCAAACATTGTGGGATTTTCGCGTTTATAGTTTGCTATTGCATCTACAACCGGAGGAGTGGCCACTTTCGGTTTGGAGCCGCCGATAACACCAGCTTTAAAACTACCAGTCTCATAATATCTGAAAGTAAAGGATTGGAAAGCTTAAAAACCAAGGAACAACAACAGCTAGGCATTGAAGCAGACACTTGCGACCATATAAAGTACATCAATTCTTGTTCACTCATAACAGTCAAATCTATAAAGCCATGTCCGTCTGTCCGCTCGTACGATGCCTAAAAAATTAGTCTTTAAGTCTTAAGCTAAATGCATGTAAAGACTTTAATTAAATTTAAGCCGTAAGCAATAAATAAATGTTACCACCACTGTCTGCCGTTCGCGGCCAATCTGGAATAGTCGCCGAGATCTCTAGGCGCATACGGACAGACACACGGAGGAACAGACCAATATCAAGTATATATACGTACATATATACTTTATATGGTCGGAAAAAAGTTGTTATTAACCTGAAATGAAGTATTTAGTTTTAAAAATCGTTTCATTTAAGTGCTTCATTACCTTGAAAGTATTTTAGACACACAACCATGACTAACGCGTAATTGTCGTGATATGTCACATGGGCGGACACCATTGTGGGCCAGCTCCACAATACGCTGACGAACGACATCGGGAAGTGGGCGACCATTAACGAATACACCGCCAAGTTGATTAACGCCACCATGACCTAATTAAAAGAAATCAAATGGAGCTATGGTAAGGTTTGATATTCACTTGGCATTAGAAAGTGCAATAAAAAAGGTTATATGCAATAAATATTAAGTAATTTGTTGAGAAGTTAGTAACGCTGCAAACATATTTCAGTTGAAAATAAAAATATATTTTAATCGGCTTTACATATGTAACCTCTGATCTAGTTAAAAAAAAAGCAAAGGAAAGACCAGATTCAAAAGGAATTAAATCATTTTAAGTATATTAGAAAATCACTAATAGCTAAGCACAATTTTCTATTTTTGCAATTTGAGAGGGGAAAAATTTATGGATAGAAATAATGTGACAAAGAAAGAAAATTGTTGCACTTTTCGAGGAACTTTCTGGAAATTTGTTGTGCATTTCGTTTACCCACAAGTGATGCCTCGATTTTAGTGTGTTGTGGTGAGTGTTAAAAGGCATACAATAAATAAAGGGCAAGATCATGTCTAAAATACGCACTACTTAAGTCGCAAATGCATACACATTTACATACCAAAATGGCACGCGAAACTGCGTATGGATTATACATACATATGTATGTATGAAAATAGTTATTTTCCTCCGCCACGACAAGTCGAATCAATACAATGCATAGTCGCGAGTAAAAAAAAAAACAAAAATAAGAGTTTTTATTTTGGAGAATTTAAAAAACACTTTCTGCAATTCGTGGTGCTTATCCTGACTTCAAGAAACTATACTGGATATCACATCTAACTATCCTTGTTTCTAAACATATTTTTTTGAAATAAATGTTTGAAAAATTGTATTTGATTTAGAAACCTTACACTTAAGCCAAATTACCCTTGAACGTTAGAAATTTGCCCTACGTAGCAGACTTTCAATTTTATAGCTCTAAATAGTAGGCTTCTTGAGCATCGTGGTGCTCATCGTCACTACGCAACGGAATGCATTTTTCGCAGACCATAGGCAAAAACATCCAAATTATTATATTGGTATTTGGTATAGTGGCTTAGTGTAGGGTTATAGCTTTATTAATATGTAGAAAGTCCTTTCGACTTATAAGTATACTATTGATCAGAAAAATATTCAAGAATAGATCATTTTAGTCTGTCTATTTGTTAATGTTTAAAATATATTTTGATTTGTTTATCAATGCCAACGTGCCAGAAATTGATCAAATCAAACTATAAGAAAACTAATAAAAGGTTTATTAAATGGCATTGAAAAAGCTCGCTAAAGCATGTCCGTATCAAATTTTGGGTAAATCCGCACACTTCGTGTACCTCTTTAAAGGACAGAAATTTGCAACGCTGTAAAATACACATTAGTGACCAAATAAAGCAAATATGTATATTATTGTACAGTCGTGTCAACATAGCCATGACCGTCCGTTTCTACGCAAACCAGTCTCTCAGTTGTATAGCTATCTCTTATGTATGTATTATATAAGTCGGAGGGGCTGAATCGGACCACTACATCACAAAGCTGGTAAAAAAATAATCGAAAAATTAATGGATAAACAAGAGTAAAGCTATAGTCCACTATCAGATACTCGTTACTCAGCTAGTGCAAGTACGAACAAAAGAAATATCAACATTTTCTGGTATATGGAAATATCTGGAATTGGGGGAAAAAAATTGAACATATTTTGAAAGTGTGCGCGTTACAGTTTTGGACGGTTTGAGGGCGTTAGGTTACGCGTGGTCAAAATTTTTTTTTTGGCAAATCGATAGAAATTTACAAGGCTGATAAAAAATATCAAAACAGTTATGGGCGTAATAGTGGGCGTGGCAATATTTGGAAACAAACTATGTCTCTGGAATCCGCAAGCTTAGTCTCAGCTTTCTAGCTTTTAAGAATTTATACACTTTATATGGTCAGATACGCTTCCTCCTACCTTCTACCAATAACGCCCAAAAATGCCACACTTTTGAAACATGTTTACATATTTTTTCATTTTATTATTGTTTTTCCCAATTTCTATCGATATGCCAAAAAAAAGTTTAAATTTCTCGTTCGCACTTCCACTAGCTAAATAACGGATCTCTGATAGTCGGCAGACTCGACTATAACGTTCTCTCTTGTTTTTATCTGTGTATATTTATCTTCTTTATTTCGTAAAATACAACCGATTCGCTGTCAATGTAAATCAAAAGATGCCGCACGTCAAATATAGAATGAACGCAAAAGTATTAATGACAAACATACTGCAAGTGAACAGATAAATGTTCACTTGTCACACTTAATTTAAAACACATGACTGAAGGATTCTCAATATTTCACTAATTTAAATTTTCAGTGCTTACTGATTCAGTTTAATTTAAATGTGTAATTCCTTATTTTAATGAGTCGATTGAGCTAATACAGTTTTAATATTAATAAAAATATCAACATATTTGATAAAAACTATAATAGGTCATATGTACTTTTCTGCACCGTACAGATACATCTTAATACAAAAAAAGTTTTTGCAATTTTATTTTAGATGGCTGCCACGCCCACTAACCGCCTAAAACTGCCACGTCCACACTTTATACAAGAAAGAACACTTTAGTTGAGTTTCTCGACAATCAGATACCTTTTACTCAGCTGGTGGAAGTGCGAACAATTTTTTCTCATATCGATAGAAAAACAAGAGAGAATGCATAGTCGAGATCCCCGACTATCAGATACCCGTTACTCAGCTAGTGGAAATGCGAACGAGAAAGTTCAACGATAGAAATCGGCAAGAAACACAACAGTCGAAAACGGTTCCTTGTACCGGTTACATACCTTTCAACAAATCTAGATTACTTTTTTACTCTACGAGTAAAAGGAATGCTTACTTATACATTTTTATACCTACAGATTTACCGAATAAAAGTAATGATAAATAAAGTCGTTGCCGGTAGACTCGAAGGCATATTTATTTATGTTATGGTAGCTAAGTTACCCGTAACTTATAGTCAAACACACGACTATAACATTTATCAAATTTTTAAATATACAATTCTTTTATTAAAATAAAAGCATTTTCATAACTTTTTTCCCTTTATAACGACGAACCTTTCTGTGGTTCTTTGCTTTTATAAATCGTTTGAACTAGTATTAAATCCCAACATATGAAGTCTAACTTAATGCGCCTTTATGCAGAAGAAAAAACGCACTACAAAACTGGGACATTTTTGTTTGCCGGATATTGCTTCCCTTTGTTTTTTGATCTTTTAAACAGAACATTTTCAAATAGATAAAAGTAGCAGCTGAAGATTTTGACCTACACCCATGCTGAAATTACTCAGTGTGATTTCTGCTTCACAATAAGTGCGTACAAAGGTCATTGTTGTTCTTAATGTCACAAGAATATATAGAATGTCTTTGCTGTCGCTTGCTCATAACTACATAGCTACCTAATAAATCAAGCTATTAAATAATAAGGAATATAGTTAAATACACAAATACAACAATTTTATAACAATTCCTACATAATAATCTGATTTTATTTGATTTGGAATAAATATAGGAATTGGAAAGAAAATGAAATGTTAAAATATTAAAATGTTTGAAATTGAAATGAATCATCTAAAATTCGGATGTTACGATTAATAGCAACATTAAAAAAAATTGAATTATCATCGATATCGGTACAAGGTTGGTGCACTGTACGCCAGTGGCCTCCAAAGATTAAAAAGTTCAATTCGGTTTTCTGAGATATTTTAAACAGCTTTTGGTAGTACGCAAATGCGTTTAAAATATTGTTATTACATGTATAATATTCCATCATGTTCTGGTTGTAGCGATAAGCTGTAGATAGGTCCATCGTAGAGTAGACAAGTAGTATTGTATTTTCTTTCTCGAACCAAAAATTAAGACACAATCACATTATTGTATTCACTTTGATCACCATTTTATTAAAAGTTTGTTGAAGGGTGGGATTTATCTGCAAGCGTGACATACGTATCTCACCGCAACCGCAAACCGTAACGGTAAACCGAACTTGTAATCGATGCCGGAACAGCTAGAAGTGCTCCGATTGCAGCAACGATGTTCAGATTGACGTTCTGGAAAAGCACTGTCCATCGGCAGGCTGTTGAAGATGAAGTTTGATTTTCGTTTGTCTACTTCTTTGCATAAGTAAAGTGGACCGAGCACTCTCGTTGCTGTGGCTTATACAGTAGATATGGTCTTCTTTTGGCCAGCCATTGACATTATTTTTTCTTTTATTTAAAAGCGTGTGTTCTCTTTCGTTTTGTGTACCGTAAAATATTGCTAACCATTTTTTCCGGACTGTTTGCTGTCAGCCGCAGAGATTCTGCGCACGATTTCCTTATTCTTATCTACTTCTACAATTTTTGATTGTCCCTATCTCTACTTCTCGTGCAAAGGCGCGGGCGTATGCATGTCCTTGGCAATACGTCGTTCTCTTTACACTTACAACGCCACCGCTCCGCCCACCCGTATCGGTTGCCGTTGACTCCGGTATGCCGTTTTCATCTTACTGCAGCCAGCCAATGAAGACGGTCCAACGCCGGGGGACGTTCAAGGCGTAGCATCGCCAAACGACAATACTGGGTGGCTGTTCTTGCAGTGGCCAATAAAATCGCTTCGAGCGTGGCAGCATTTGTGTGGATGGAAAAATGTTTATTTTTAGGCAGTTTTAGGTTTTGTGACTAGTGATAGGGGGGCAAGGGTTACGTAATCGCATAGATCTGACTTATCCAAACTTAGCTGACACAATTTGGGCTTCCGATCGACAACAATTAATTTATAGAGAGCATGCCAAAAGTCAAGGAATCACTAAACTCGCTAATCGAAGTCTGAAGAATATTTAACGAATTTTTATTATTACATGTGCTCTCCGTCCGTCTTGGACTGACATTAACAGGAGCTCAAACAGATTTGGGAATGGCAAGCGAGCGGCCACGAAATCAACCAATAGCCACAAAGAAGGTCTGGCATCGTGTGCAACGGCACCAATCACAGCACACCTCCCTGCCTACTCCATTTACGTGTAGTCTCTGCGTATTTCGACATCTCTTTCTCACTCTTGAATAACACGTAGCCGTTTCTTTGCAATACTGCGGTATCTACCCATTGAAATTTAATAACTAATTTCATCTTTGCAAAATTTTAGATAGGGCCTAATATGTTTGAAAACAGTATTCAGAAATGTGACAATTTTAATAGTGAACTAATGTACTTCAAGGAGATAACGTAATATCTGGACTATTTACCTAACTACCCAAACATTATTACCTTTAAAATTTGATCCTTACCGCAAATTACTGTTGATAGATATTGATATATGACTTAAAATATCAAAATATACAGCAAAATTATATTTTCTTGTCAAGTATTTTAAATTAATTTTTTGACAGTTGAAATGACAGATTCTTATAAAGCTGTCTATAAAGTAATTTAAAAATAAGGTCCAAGAATGTACTTTGTTGTTAATCATACATGTTGGAAATATATGAATTCGGGTTTAATTAGATCAAAATCGGACGACTATATTATATATCATTAGTCAGAATAGAATAAAAGACTGTAGAAAAGAATCACAGTTCCATTGGTTTTTACCAGTTAATTTACCCTTAAAGTAAATATATATTTTTGATCAGTATCCGTGCGTCTGTCCGTATAAACGCCTCGGTCTCAGGGACTACAAGAGCTAGAATGCTGAGATTAAACAGGCAGCTTCCATAGGCATAAACGTTACACAAGTTTGCCACGCCCACTCTAACGCCCACAAACATCACAAAACTGTCACGCCCACAAACATCACAAAACTGACACTTTCAAAAAATGTTGTGATATTTTTTCACTTTTTTATATATCTTGTAGATTTCTATAGATTTGGCAAAAAACTTTTTGCCACGCCCACTCCAATGCTCACAACTGCACAAAAATTTCACGCCCACACTTTAAAAAAATTGTTAATTTTAAAGTTTTTTTTCATGTTTTTTTTTCCACCAATTTCTACCGATATTCCAAAAAATGTTGAAATTTCTCGGTTGCAGTAGTAAGGGTAAAGGGTTATAGAGTACAAAAGAGCAAAAGGTATCTGATGGTCGAGAAACTCGACTATAGCATTCAATCTTGTTTTATCCTTTCTTTTTTACTGCAAAATTTTTTCAAAAACTATTAACATAAGTAGTCATCAACAAAAATTAAGCACAGGTGTTACTTTTTTATCAAAGTGCATCTACATGAAAATGAATTTCCAACTGTGTATTTAACTGACTTAACTTAACTTAATACATGTTTTTACACTTTTACATTTTCTCTTTATCGAAACAAACTCTCTGAAATTCATTAGAAAGAATCAGGCAGCCATCGACAATCGAAACTTTAAATATTAATTTAAAAAACCTTCTTTTCGGCATTTTAATGAAAGCATAAAATACAAAATAACACTTTTATAGTAACTTGTATCAGTACGAAATTTAAAATTAACATGCTTGAAAATGGCTTATATAAATTTAAGTCCTTTAGCACCGGAAGTAGGTGTACCTAAGCTACCGGAAACAACTTGATTTGTGGTTTCTGCCTTCACTCGATTTAAGTTGTACTCACGGAGTAATCTGTGTTCCCATACATTTGTGGTTACAGATTCGGTGCTGAGTTACTATCACATTTTTTTATATATCCTTATTATAAGGAGCGTTGTAATCGTACACCAATTGTTCTTCAATTTCAATGCGAATCAGATCTTGATGTCGCACAATCATCAATTTAGTGAGAAGACGGGGACAGCGTCCAGTCTCCAATGACCATTTCCATTACCGAAACAAAATAAATTCAAGAAACAAAAAGAACTATGTCATAGCCAGGAAGCAGCTTTGCGGTCAAGGTATTTTTTTTTCAATTAGGCACCCAGTTACTTGAGACAATTCCAACTAAGCCGCAGAAAATTGATCCGGTGGTGGTCACTTAGCTTTGTGAGAAATCTTTGCTGATGCGAAAATCAGTGTGAATGATTACGTGGGAGATGGGTATGTGTACTATTCGGTCACACGGTACTAATAAGTATGGAAAACTATAAAGTTATCTTACCATCACCAGAAATACTGCCCTGCGAACTGTGTGAGTCTTCTGAAAAGATATATGAAAAATATTTTCCATTTAAATATGGGTATAAATATAAGCACGGATATCAGTGTGGTACCTGCCCCGTTTTGAATATCGTTCATGGCTGTTATCCACTCCACGCCTTGGGCCTGTGACATGAAATTGTTAGCAGATGGCGTCGTATTGGTATCCGAAATGTTGCTCAGTATCCTGTTTGAATATTCATCAAACTTGTTCGCTAGATTTTAGTATTTAAAGAAATTAATGTTTGGTTTGGGTTGCTGATATTTTACTTTATTTGCTAATAATGACTTAAAAACAAGATTGAACGGTATAGACGAGATCTTCGATTATCAGATACCTGTTAGTCAGGTAGCGGTAGTACGAAGAAGAAATTTTAACGTATTTTTCAAATAATGATGGAACTTGGCAACATAAATAAAAAAAGAAAAACAAATTTTTAAAATTTGCTAAAGTTAGGGCATGGCAAATAATAAAACGAAGAATATCGAAATATTTTCCAAGAGTGTGGGGGTGGCAGTTTGTGGGCGTTAGAGTAGGCGTGGTAAAATATTTTTTTTGGTAATTCAATTAACATTTTACTCTACGGAAATGCGGTATGAATATTTTTTAAACATTTTCTATAATCGGAAACGTAAAAAATCTCAAAAACTGGTTACACCGGCATTTTATGAAGTAAAAGGATTGTGTATCATGAACTTTGAAAAAATATATGATTCAGGACAAAATGGGGTGAAAGAACAAAAGAAACAATTTAAAGTATTAGAGCATATGGATCTGGTGGGAAACAAGTTATTAAAAAATAAGAGCAGCCACTTTTCCCAATTTTAAAACAAATAAAACAAAGAAGAAAATAAAAGCACCCATATTCCCCAATTCAAAACAATTAACTTTTCATCAATAAATTTTGTATAAGCGAATCCAAACACTGTTTTACGGTCATGAAACCATCGATATAAAAATGTTTGCTTGATACCCTTTTAGAAAAACATATCCATTATCTATATTGTCGTCATTCTCAAATGCAATCTTCGCTTCCTACAAGTTTTTTGGAAAAACAATTATGGAATTAAAATCTATGCTATTTTCACATTTTGCTAAAAACGACTCGAACTATTTTCAAATTCAAAACCGTATAGCCCTTTAAATTTCCTACGAAATATATACTTAACAAGAATGATGAAATTATGTTTATATAAAATATATAAAATGTACTCATATGACAGATTTTAATAGATTTTAAGTAGGTGAACAAACAAAAACTTATTTACTAAATTGTATTTATAAAGTCAAGTGCAAACTCATTTTTTGTCACAAAAGTTAATATTAGAACATATCTAAGGGAGGAACAAATTTCTACTGATTTTTTTAGTGTACAAAACGACAATATGTATATGTATGTATATTATTTGTTATTGAAGAATTCGAGGAGGAAAATCGTGGTACATTCCAATGGGAACATGTGAAATTTCCCCTTACCCGAAATTCCGTGACTTGAAGTAAACACCTTTTAATTTCTGGTCCCTGAAGCTTTCATACAACTTGAATATGAATTCAAAGAGTCGATTTCTACGACTACTGGTGCCACTAGCTAAATCTTGGAAGGAAAGTTTTCAATCGCTGTTTTCCCCTTCTCTTCCCCCAGCAATCGCTATTGTTCTTTAGTTTTGGACGTTTGCATCTTGAATTACCATCCTTTCCTTTTGTCGGTCATCACTTATCCCCACTACAAATGGTAATGACATGAAAATGTAATCTTTTGTTTAAGTATAATCGTTAATGTAAACTGGAATATTTCAATCTAAGTATTTTTTGTTATTCCCTAAAATAAAATAATTATTCAACGTTCGCTTGTTTTTAAGATTTCAAATTTAAAAATTTTACAACTCAAAACTCAAGATTTATGCGTCCGATTCTTTGTATACCGAATTATGACACTCTTTGATCAAAATACCGAAGTTACATTTCCTTCTTATTGTTCCTTTGGCATCTATACGTATTAAACAGTGGTGTGATCTGAGCCGTTCGACTAAAAAGTTTCGTGCAGATAGCTTTAAAAATAAGAGACTGGCTTGCGTAAGAACGGGCGGACGGATAGGAGAGGCGGACATGGCTATCGATTGGGCTGTTGCTACTAGAGAAGAATATATGTACATACATACATATATACTTCATATGGTCGCAAATGTTTTCTTTAGCGTATTTTGGTTACCTTTTGACTTATCTTCCATTTGGGGTGAGGTATACACGTTACTTCCGGAAATATGTTGGTGACTATGCTGATTTTGATTAGCATTGATAGTACTGCTCAGGTTATCAACAGTGCGGGTGTTCTGAGAATTGTGCAAGGTCGGAGAAACGACCTGTTGCTGATGATGAGATAGATGATGTTGTTGCAGATGCTGGGAATCGTGATCAAGCTGGCCTGTACTTGTATTATGGGTTTCTTCTTGAGTGGAGTGTAGAATGTGCGGCTGTAAAATACGATGTGGAAGCTCATGTGATAGTGTCCCGAGCCCGTGGCTATGATGTGACGATGTCTGTACATCCATTATAAGCATCAATGATTCAACAGAAAGTTCCTGGAATACAAAAAATTGTGTGGTATTTTATTATGATACTTATGTACTTCTATGCAGCCGGTTTCTAAAATAGACTTGCCCAGCGACTGCGTCTTTAGAATCTGTAGATCGACTTGGCTAATGAGTTATTAATATATGTATGTATGTACATATATGCATATACTCTATAGTATCGAAAACACACTTTTCAAGGAATACTTTTACTCTAAGAATAAACTAGAATAAACTGAAGCAAGCATACCAAGCTATATATCCATGCAGAAAGTAAATATTACTTTGGTGTGTTTCGAATAAGAGTAATGTTAAAAAGAAAAGCTATCCGATACCCGTTACACAGCTAGTGGAACTGTGAACGAGAAAAGTCAACATTTTTCGGAATTTCGGTAGAAACTGGGAAAAAAAATTATAAAATTAAAAAAATTACAAATTTGTTAAAAGTGTGGGCGTGACAATTTTGGCCGTTTAGTGGGCAATAATTTGTGCGTTTCAAAACGCCCCTGGAATCGAGATGTTGATCTCAACTTTCTAGCTTTATAGTTTCTGAGATCTTGACGTTCATACAGACAGACGGACATGGCCAGATCAACTCGACTGGTCAATCCTGATCAAGAATATACATATGTATACTTTATATGGGCGAAACGCTTCCTTCTAAATGTTACATACTTTTCAACAAATCTGGTATATCCTAAGAGTAACGGGTATAAAAATAACCACGAACGAATTTAATTGATATTACTCAATTAATATTTAATTAATATTAATATTAAATCTATGGTGTATACCAATTCAGTACATTTTTTGAATAACAATAATTTTATAGTCGATTTACATGTCTATCAGGTACCTGTTACGCAGCTAGTGGAAGTGCTAGGAATGAATTTGTGAATTTTTTTTGCCCTATGATCATAGGAATTCGCAAGAAAAAAGTGAATTAAAAAAAAATCACAATTCTAAATGCTTAACAACTTTTTGCCGTTCTTGGGCGTGGCCAACTTTTTGTCGGCTGAATAGAAATTAGCAATACAAAATATAAAAAGAAAAACCTCGACAAGTTTTTCAAAAGTGTGCGTTGCAGTTTTTAGAGGTTTGTGGGGGTGACAACGTTCTGCAATAAAGTTGCACTGCGTAGTCGTCACTAAATGTTACATGTCTAATCTCAGTTTTCTTTATTTTATAGTTCCCAATATCGCAGGGTTCAGACAGACGGACTTGGTCAGATTTGTGATCCTGATCAAAAATGTACAAATGTAGGAAACGCTCCGATTGCCTGTTACATACTTTTCAAAAAATCTAGTTTACCCTTTTTATCTATGTGAAACGGGTATAAAAACAACTAAATTATTTTTGTCTATTCCCTTTAATTATTTTCTGACTATTCATATAAAATATAAAATATGACTATATAATATAGACAATTTTAATAAATTTGAAATATAAATTATATATGATCAACAAAAACAAGTGTTGCATTTTTATACCCGTAGAGTAAATGGTATACTAGATTGTTTGGTTATCTCAGTTTCATTTTTTAAAAAGGATTAAACATAATAATGTCATTTTTAATTAATTTGACGCGTAAAACTCATTTTCCAGTTGTGCATTTTATGGCACACAAAAGACTATTGCACTTCCCGCTCAAGTAACTGTACGTCTCTGTTGCCTTTGTTTCCTCGATCAAGGTGCACATTCTACCCGCCAAATGAAGGCTGAACCCGCGCAAACGTGTTTGCTAGCACTCATTCACCTGTTGTTAATTGACCTTTTTGGGACCATCACTCCCCTAAGGGTCAATATAGCTAAATGAACGAGTCAGCTACGTACATGGGTATGGGAATAAATGTGTTCGCTTAGACCATCTGCTTTATTTTTACATGTATAGTTCCATACTGGCCTAATAAGAAAGAGCGCTAAAGTCGAGTTTCCCGACTATCAGATACCCATTTATCAGCTAGTAGCAGCAAGCAAGCAGCAAGGGAATTGGAAAACAATGGGTAAAAAATTCGATCCATTCTATTTCGTAAGATAATTTTAGGGCTTATGGCTGTTAGAGTCCCAAACAGTTTTCGGCGCATAAAAATAAAAAATGAAAAAACATGAAGTCTGTGGGCGTTCAAATGGGCGTGGTAAAGTTCTGAAACAAGCGAGCACCGCTTTTATAGTTCCCGAATTCTCGACGTTCGACGAACGGAAACACAGATCGACTAGACCGACTCTGCCAGGGATCCTAATCAAGAATATAATTTTTTTACGATTTTAGTATACGAGTGTGTATAAATACATATACAACCAATAGTTATTTATGCCTTGTTATGATGAATAAATTTAACATAATTATTACAGGTTCAACATTCACTCACTACCTCAAATCCGAAACACTGTGTCAAGCCGGAGGATTTGGCTCAGTTTGACACATCTTACCACCACCATCGGACCTTTTTATATGCTTGCAGGGGCTATAAAGATTTCATGCGGTAAAGGATACATTTGGTACAATAAGTATCAAGAGCAAAGTCGATATAGCAAAATCCGTCCGTCTGTTTTTATGCAAACTAGTCTTTCAGTTTAATTAACTGCTGGAAGCTTTGGTTTGAACATGCTGGCTATGTTATAAAGCTGTCATTAAAACAGTAAAAAAATCAATTGACAATAATAGAAGAGATACCATAGTTTCGCTGTTGTTGATCATTAAGTGTCCAAATTCGATATACACAATTTTTTGGAAATTATATAATATAAATTTTAGTTTTAATAAGCGAAAAAAAAAACAGATTTATTTTGTTATTCATCTTTGGTATATGTACATCAGTGTTTTTTTTATAAATATATAATAAGTGAAAGGGTGTTCAAGCATCGGCTAGCTTCCTATTTGTTATAATAATCCTTTACTTAGCTGGCTTTACTTTTACAGCAGCGCCGAAGTACGATACAGTAATAGATAAATAAAAATTATGCCCTCTGAGTTCTTTACATTTTTGTTGCAATAGAACACAAACTTATCTATTAATAAATTTACATTTATTTTTGCAATAGAACACAAACTTATCTATTAATAAAGTATTTTTCATTTATTTAAGCTTTGGGATTTTAAAATATACAGTTAAAAGTCACGGTCGAGCACAGCGGTCCTGCTACGAGGTCATTGGGGCTTCAACACTGTGTTCTTTTCAATACCAACTGATATTCAGGCAGAATACTGGGTAATAACCCATACTACATTCAATTCTACAAAATTAAAAGTGGGAAAAACAATCGTATTTTCACACACTCCAGTCGAATAATAGCTATGGGGAGCCAGAATACTTAGTTAAGACAGTCTATGAAAACAGAGAAAACAAGTATTCCAAGGTCAGGAGCGTGGGTAAATATAAGATGTTTAAATTCGGCTTACGCTCTTTTATTCAAAGCCGAACTCAAGCGTCTGAAGTTTTTAATGTTATATAACTTGGATAATTTTAATAATACATATATTAAACTAAAAGCATGCCATTTTTTGGTTACTCACTGAATATTTTCGTACTATTGATAAACATATAATTGCCTTAAATGATTTTAATAGTCAGTTATTGAGCGGCACTCTATAAAATCACAATGCAGTCTAAGTTTTCCTTATACACTCTCAACATCACTGCCTCTACGGATCTAAGTTAATACGGTACTTGAAAGGTAAAAAGACTGCGCGTACCACCTGTTGGCTATAAGTCCACGAAGTAACACGATTTTCAGGTGGATCTTGAAGCGTACGCCAAGAGATCTCGAGCGAAACTAAATTGTTGAATGGCAATGGACGACGGAAGCCGTTTACATCGCTCAAACTCAAGCGACCACTTTTTCGAGTGTGTCCATGATGGCTTATGTATTTGAGTCGCTCTCAAAACTTGGCCCAAGGCGGCTTTACGGTTGGTCGGCTACATTCGCACTCAACTGGCTGTCGACTAATAGGGAGACATAGCGTGTTCGTAGGATGCAAAAGCTGGGTTTCAAATACGATCGCCGCTTCAAGCAGAATGAGTGATAGAGAGAAAGAAAGAGAACAAATTAGTTAAACTCACTGAAAGAGAAGGGATGAGAGGTTATTCTTGGTATTCATGATCAGAGTGTTGGAGTGTTTATACCCGTTACTCGTACAGCAAATGGGTATTCTAAATTCGTTGTAAGGAAGAAGAAAGCGTTTCGAATCGTTTGATATATTTGTGATCATGATCACTAGCCAATTTGGTATATTCGCTCCTATGTCTGTCCGACAGAAATCTCATAGCCCAGCAGAGCGTCAGTGTGCTTAAAGGTTTCTTAACGTTTAGCTGATCGAATTAATCCATCGAATTTTTTTATTCTTAAGGCCTATATTTATTGGTTTAGGTTGCTCATTTCTCATAAATTTTGGAATTTGACAACCGGATCTCGAAAAGTGCTTACTAGACTATGTATTATATATATTTGAAGTAACTATATTGTGTTGAACGGAAGCTACGTCAGCTTATATAAGTAATCAACCCCCTTTTTACTGACTAGATCGCGTTGTATTATAACATTGAGTGACCTGCATTCTACAGGTTGACAAGCGTCCAAATACTTGTACATACATATAGGAAAATGTGTGAAGTATGTTTGTAGATAAATCATATAATATACATAGATAAAAGGAGTACAGTTGGAAATAGCTTATGATATAAACAAACGTATACATATGTATATATAGCTTGTTTGCTTGCATTTATACAAAAGAAATCCACAAATTCGTCTGACGTAGAAAGGCCAAGAAAAAGTTAAATTGGTATCCCTGAACGACGACTCCAGCAGGCTGCTGGTACTCAAACTATTAAAGCAAAGACGGCGCGTGCCAAGAAATCTTCGACTACCGTTGGAAACTACACGTAAGGGAGAAGAGAAATTACTCAACCGTTTCAAAATCTAGAGCTGGCTCGTGCGGTATAATATGTTATAAGAAACTGAACACTTGAAAAACTACAACAAATACGATATAAAGGAACTTATTTAAGAAAACTATTAGTTTATAAAAATACTTTACCAGAATTACCAGGAAAGTGGACTAGAAAAATTAGACTGAGACATAAAAATAAGATTTCATTTTAATCATATACATAAACATATATGTATGTATATAAGCAGCACTCTCCCACAACATACGGGAGATATTTTATCTGATATACCGATATTTACCGATTTTTCATAAATACAGCAATACGCCCTTCGATATGCTAAAAATGTATTTAGAAAGTAATGTTTTACAGAATTATGTAGTGTATTTAACAGAATATTCAGGTGCTCATTTCATGACTGTTGCCCGCGCTTTATTAGTGGAACACCTGTTAGACCGGACCGGAAAAAACCTACCCTCCGATCGCGCCTTTGTTAATTTTCCTTTCTTCTTATATATGTATGTATATACATTTTATGTGGTTAATATGTGCGTTTGTATTAAAACTGGCAATAAGTCACTCGAAAAAGTTCAATGATCTTAAATATTATTATATTACCATATACATATGTATTAAAGAGCAG